>CP092868.1:80660007-80729986 GCA_030710605.1 Cordylochernes scorpioides
GAAATTCACACACGAAATTGAAAAAAACAATTCTCTGGCATTTTTAGATATTCAAATTAAGAAAAAACTAAATAAAATTGAAACTAGTATTTATAGAAAGTCTACCCACACCCCCCCCCCCCCCCCCCCCCCGGAAACTACCTAAATTTCAATTATTTCGGCCCAGTTCATCACAAAATTTCAGTTGTAAACACTCTCTCTAAAAGATTAACAACACATTGCTCAATGAAAAATGAAGAAAATATGGAGAGAAATATAATTTTTAAAGACCTAAAAAACAATGATTACCCAGATAAATTATTGAAAAAACCCCTTTATAAACCTAAATTCGTACAATCAAGCAACAGCTCTGATCAATCAAAAAAGTTTTATTGCACCCTCCCTTACAGCTACGGCTCTGAACGAATTGCAGAGTCTTAAAGAGAAACAATATAATTACTACATATAAATCTTCATTCAATTTGAAAAAATTCCTACGCCACCCAGACACCAAACAAATTAGCAAATTAGAATACAAAAACAATGTAATTTACAAAATACCATGTAATTATTGCCCCGCCAAATACATAGGAGAAACAAGCAAGCCTCTAAAAGATCGAATCAATCAACATAAATCTGGTTTAAGAAATTATAATCCATTATTACTCCTTGTAGACCACGCTTTGAAAAACAACCACACACCGGACTTTGATAAAACAGATATTTTATACCAGAACATAAATGAAAAACATTGCCGATTATTTTTGGAAAGTTGGACCTCCGCAGAAGACAAAGACAGTATAAATAGGAAAATTGAACTACCAGAGATATATTCGCAATTTAGATCGTCATAAAAATATTTACAGTTCAATTTTTCATTTTATTAGTTCAAATTCCCGATATTTTAGGTCTATATTTTAATTAATTTTATAGGGAGAGGTACACATTTAGAAGCACGTAAAAATGTTTTAATGCCCAAAACGCATTTTTCCTTTTATATATATTTCTTTAAATTTATGTAACATCGTTTAAGTTTATTTCAAATACAATCACACGCTTATTTTATATATATGTATTACGTTATTATATATATTGATAGTTCAATGTCTTCAATGTTTTATTTGTGTGATATCATTTAAAAAAATATATTTTCCCATTTTCACTTATATTTTATTTCGAATTTCACAATTTTACATTTAATTTTTTTTAATATTTTATTTTCCCCAAGTTTTCAAACATTTTTACGCTTTGTGTTTTCAGTAAAAATTTTATTTTAACATTTATTTTATATATATATTTCCTGCCAAAGCATGGAAATGTCCATTTGCTACTATATGCAGATGATATTGTACTGATAGGCGAATCTAAGAACAATTTGCAGTTAAAAATTAATATGATACGAAAATATTTTGAGGAAAATATGCTAACGCTGAACGAAAACAAATCAAAAATTATGGCATTTCGCAATGGTGGGAAGCGGTCAAACTCCGATAATTGGTATTAGGGACAACAAACACTGAATGTCACGGAAAGATACATGTATCTAGGATATCCACTCACCTCAACAAACTCTTTTAAGCAAGCCGCATTATACTATAAGGGTAAAGCTCTCGCTGCAGTGGTGCGGTATGGCCTATTCTGACCAGGTCGAAGATGAACTCTTTTAAATCCTCTATGAAACTTTTTGACGCGATGGTTCTATCAACCCTGCTATACGCGGCACCTGTTTGGGCAAATGAGCATACATTAATTGTTGATCAAATTCAGGACTCATTTATGCGGAGATATCTAAATCTACCAAGATACACCCCCGGATACATGCTTAGGATTAAATTGGGAAGAGTGTCACTCAGCGTTACAGTCTTGAAACTTACCTTAACGTTCTGGTTGAGAATGCTGGGAATGGGTGAAACTTGATTGCCGCTGCTCTGTTTGTCCCAGCTGTGGGAAATCTCAAACGCAACGAAAAATATATATAGGTTTCACAGGAAGTATAGTTAATATTTTAAACACCACCGGATTTCAATGGCTGAATTTCTGCACAGACTATAGAACATTACAAAGAGAAATTCCCTACATAATCAGGACTGCAATAGATCAATCACTGCAAAAGGATCATACAAGAATACTAAATTCAAGACTATACCCCCACTATAAAAACATCTGCTCAACTCCGTTACCAGAACACTATCTGTCCAGCGATTTCCCGCTCCGGGTCAAACGGTGTATTGCCGGACTGAGAATCCTCTCGGTGCTTTTTACTGATGATCGCCCCAGAATATTTAAAACAGACGGTTGGACATGCAATATTTGCGGGACAAGAATAGAGCCGAGGCTACATCACCATATACTCTCATGTATGGGGCTGAAAGACGAACGAGAAGTGCTCCTCAGTGAAATAGGCCTTGAGGAACTCTCTTTGGAGCTCCTGTTGAATGAGGTGGTGAGAAACAGAGCTGGAGCGTTTGCGTTGTTCAAATTTAGGAAAACGGCTGAAGAGAAAAGGAAGCTATATACATAATCTAATTGATGTAAATAATTATATGTAAATAATCTTTGTCAGGACTAGAATGACGAATCACGTATGGGACTTTGATTCCAGTAAAAGGCTTGTTGCTGCTGTTGTATATAGTTACAGTGTAGAAAATACTATACTATACCTACTACTTATAGGTTTCTCTCTGTATTCTTAGTTCTCTTCTCTTCAATTACTCTGTAAACTGGCGAATCCTTTATAGAACGAAAGGTCCTCAATAAAGTCTTTTGTTGTTGTTGTGGTTGTATATATATTTTGTTATTTTTATTTTTTATTTATTTTTATACGAAAAATATTGTTACACATAGTAGAAATAATAATAAAATATAAAATAGGCGTTATTGTTAATTTTCAAAATATTCACACCTATATTTTACAAAAATTATTTTGTCTATAATATAAAATATATATATCAAATTTTTCCTTCCCATTGAATATAACAGAATATTTTATAAAAACCTTAATGCTGTTGACGTTATGTGGCGTTGAGTTTTTGTTGACACACTTTAAAATGTTATTACACCTTGATAAAGGTTGGCGTTCAGCCAACTGAAATATTGGTAAAATAAATGATATTTTGATCCAATATATGCCTTTTTAATGAAAAATAAAAAATATATATGACATAATAAAAATCATATTTTTATTATTCATTAATATAATTATAATTTAAATAATCATAGAATTAACACAGAGTTAACTTTTTAAAATCCTTAACAAAAGGAGTACAACGCAATATTGTTTTTTGTTTATACTTAGAATATCATATAGAATTGTATGTATGAAAACTGTTTGTTCTTAAAAATATAATCATTAAAATAAATTCAAATTTGGATATAAAGTTATCATTTTCAATTCAATCCACGACTGCATGAATGAATTGGTAACGTACCTAAAATACATCTTTTTTTACGACATCTTTATTAATAGTCGACAGGATGTATTTTAACCCTGTGCGAGAAGAATTCCAATAGATTTCAAAGCCATATATTGCAACTAAGATATTTGGGAAAAGATATAGATAAAAGAATAGCAATTATGGAAGTCGAAACTTTAATTAAGAAATTAAAAAGGATAAAAAAAAGTATAAAAGGCATTGAAGAAAATATCGAATCCATTGTGTCTATGGTAGATGTAAATGCAACGAAATGCAAACTAGAGTATGCAAATAATGATTTGATGAAAATGAGTGATATTTTCTTGCAGCAACTTGAAAATGATGAATTGAATGACGAAGTGGAAAATTGCATAGATAAGTGTATAAGATTAAAGTGTGAATTGGATTTAAGGCATAATGGGCAAGAAACATCTGAGAAAAAGGTAAATTTACATGTTAAAATGCCTAAACTTGAATTGCCAACTTTCGATGGTAGATTAGAATCATGGCTTTCATTTAAGGATCTATTTTTTTCTGCGGTTGGTTCTAACTCACAAATACCTAATATTGAAAAGTTACAATATTTAAAAGGCCAACTGAGAGGCGAAGCCCTAAGACTGGTAAACGCATTTCCAATTACAGCCGATAATTATGTTGAGGTTTGGCAAACCTTATTAACAAGATATGATAATCCAAAGGATCTGATTTTCACCCAAATAGATAATGCATTAAGATTACCAAAGTTAGCCGATGACAACCATAAGTCAATGTTTAAACTTCTAGATAGTTGCAACGAGATAGTAAGAACAGTGAAGGTATTAGGTTACCAAATCGATAGTTTATCTGATGTGTTTCTCGTCAAGATCATACAAGATAAGCTTGATAAAACCACAAGAAAACAGTGGGAATTGCAGAACAACCCAAGGGTTGTGCCTTCAAGTAAGGATTTAATGGAATTTCTAGAAATTCACGCAAAAAGCTTGCAGAATTTGCCAAATAAAGATGCAAATGTGGAGGAGTCATCTATTAAAAGGGAAACAGCCCCAAGAATGGAAGTACAACAAAAGCAATGGGGACATCCAGGAAGAAGCCCTATGGACTATAGTTCTAAAAGACGCCCCTGCCGAATTTGCCTAAACAGGGGACATGCCGGACGCTTCCATCCTGAGAATAGGTGCTGGTTTCGGGAGAAGGCCGTACAAGCCTCCCCAGCTGCAAGCTTCATGTCCGTGCCGTCTCGATCCATGGATACCTTGACGCAGACAGCAGCCCCTTCGAGCGAATGCCGACCAGCTCCCCTTCAACACTCCTGACGCCAAGGTCTGTATATAAATCTAAATGTGAATAATAACAGTATTGTAGCTCTCATGGATACTGGCTGTACCTTCTCTATAATTCCTCACCATATGATAGATAAGATTCAACCAAACTATGTTGTTTTTAATAATTTACCTCTTATTAAACAGACATCCGGTATGCTAAATATAAATTCAAAAATTAATGTTAATACAACTATAGGATTTATTACTAGAGATATTGATTTTTATTCCTCTGATATTAATTTGCCATCTGTATTGCTTTCTTTACACCATATAAGATTATTTAAATTAGACATTGATTTTCAAAGTTTTACAATTACTCAATTTGGTAGAATTCTTAATGTTAATTACCATAACCCTAATAATAATAATTATACACATCATAATGTAATTCCTTTATTTAAATCTATTATTCCTCCTAATGAAAATGATTTTAGAAATTTTAATAGTGTAGAATTTGATGAAAAACTTTCACCATATGAAAAATCTGATTTAATTAAATTAATTAAGGAAAATAAGGAAGCGTTTGCTGCCCATAAAATGGATATAGGACATATTAAAGCAGATCCAATTAGAATTAAACTTACCTCACAAACACCTATTTCATTAAAGCCTTTTAGACCTTCCTTCTCGGACAACATTGAAATTAAAAGACAGATTGAAGAACTTTTAAAATATAATGTCTGAATCGAACTGGCTTTGGCCTCCAGGCACTAAGGAGGATTCACCGCCTAATTCTTATTTTAACGCTGGTTTTAATTATATGCTTCTTAACTCAGCGAGCTAACTATAACTCATTTAAACTTGAATAACTGCTTTTGTCTCGTCTCACTAACTCTAATGACTCAACCTCGTCTCACTAACTCTCATGACTCAACCTCGTCTCACTAACTCTAATGACTCAACCACGTATTTAATAACTCAAACTCTTTATTTTCTAAAATCAAGATTATATACATTTCTAAAATTTACATAATTTAACAATAATTAACAAAAGTAAATTCTAACAATTTGCATATTTAAGGCTGGAACATACTCCCCCCGGCCGCTGAACCCTGGTTCAGATTTGAAGGGAAGCGGAGCTAACTTCGTAATAGGTCGTAGGTAGACTCCGGTAGCAGCCCGAACTTGGGCAACTCGCACCTTCTGGTCTTGAAGAACGACAAATACTTCTCTGCAGTCTCGTGTTCTTTAGCAGCTGGTCCCAATATGAACACCAGGTCCAAAGCTACAGCAGTGTATTGACTATCTCTGTATTTGACATAGGTTGGTAGTTCAGTCCATTGTTTAGACTTCAGGTTCAACTTCCATAAATATTTCGACTCCTTCCCGGCGTGAACAAATACAGCTCTTACCCAATCCTGCACAATAGTAAAGTGATTGATATTTTTTGGATAGCCCTCTTTCTCACCAAGAATCGGAATAGTTGTATAACACCCCAAGGAATCTGTTTGAAGTCGGTAGTTATACAGATTACAGAAGTGTTGTTCCCACTGCATTCGAGGGAATAGTAAAAGTTTCTTGTTGGTATAGCAAATCTGAAGAGAGAGAAATTTCTCTTTCCAAAATATTTTGTCTGATCCAATCAGATGCCAATCTTTGTTTAGGAGATGATAGGAGAAAACCTTGTAAGTAGAGTGGTCGCGGGTCTCTGCAAGCATAAACAAGAACGCCGATGGTGCAAATGTCATTGCCAGGACCAAGAGGTCAGTTAGGGGCGACTTCCTGCTTTTCACTAGAACAGAAGCCCGACCCTCTTTAAGTTTCACTCGGACAATATTGTCGGTGCAAGTTACCTTATTCCCTCTAGAGTGTATTCTCCCTCCAACAAAGTACACCCTTTTATCGTGAGAGGCATAAACGATAGACTTGGAAATAACTATTGGAGCGAAACCATTCACTTTTCTCCAGATCCATTTTTTGTGAGGGATGTGGTATTGGTACAATACCGAGCGGACATTCGGGCCATCTAGAGATTCCACATCTTCTATGAGGAGGTAAAGATGAGTTCCGTCGCCGACAAAGACCTTCGGGTAGCTACATTGGATGGCTTTGGTAACTTCTGGCCACTCTCCATTTTCCTTCAATATGGCGCGGTGGTAGACTGGTAGCCCTTCTAAATCCTCGACTTCTTTGACCGCGGTCTGCCTCTGGAGATTCGCCATTGCCACTGTAGTAGGTGAGAGGAAACCAATTGGATCGAAAATCCTCGCAATATTGGAGAGAAGATCTCTTTTGGTAACAACTTCCTCAGGAAGAGTTATATTAACTCTAAACGTATCTTGCACATGATCCCATACAATTCCTAAAATCTTGGATATGGCTCCTTTTTCCAAGTTAATTTTCCTCTCCTCGTTTATTTCCTCGACATGAGACACTATCTCGTGGCAATTTGAATTCCACTTTCTTAAGTGAAACCCTCCCTTTTTCATTAAGTCCTTTAATTGGTCTATTAGTTCTTTGGTTTCAGCAATCGTTTGAGCTCCTGTTAGCAGATCATCGACATAGAAATCATTCAAGGTCACCCTAGAAGCCTCAGGATAATTTTGGCCTTCATCTTCTGCTAACTGTTGTAATGTTCTCATTGCCAAAAATGGAGCCGAAGTTGTACCATAGGTAACAGTCAGTAGTCGATAGTCCACCACAGGCTCTTCTGGCGATGGTTTCCACAATATCCTCTGATAGTCCGCATCTTCTGGATGATGAGGCATGTAATAGCATCTGCACAATTCTCGCTTCACTTCTGCAATTGGGACTCTTTCCATGTGGTTTAAGTGTTCATATTCCTTCATGAATCCCCGGTATTGGTCATATAATTTCACATTCTTACACAATTTTCCTTCCAACGAAAGGAACCTTCTTAAAGCTTTTTCTCTTGATTCACCCAGAAGCGGTCGATGTTGTCTGAATGGCAATTCTACCCAATACCTTCCATGGCTATCTCTGCCATGGTTATTCGAAAATAACCTTTCACAATCTTCGTCCTGTGTACAAAGATCTGGTGACGGCACAGATTCAGTTTCCCAGAATCTTTTCATTACGAATTCTAGTTCTGGTTCAGATTGTAAACTCAGGTTACAGACTTCTTTATTACTCTCTGATGTTCCCATGAGTTTTCCTAGAAGTACCCAACCTAGTCTTGTATTAATAGCCATTGGCAATCCTTCTCCGAGAGATATAGAGCCATTCAACATAAGTTCAGTGTATATATCTGCTCCCAATATCATATCTATTGGGGCTTGTATGTAGAACTCTGGGTCTGCCAATTTGAGGTTCTTCAAAGTTGGCCAATTAGGGTCTTTTAACCTGAAGTTCGGAATTTCTGAAGTGAGCACTCCCGTGACTACTGCCTCCACCGAGAATTCCTCAGAATTATTCAGTGGACAAAATGTCACACTTACTGTCGATGAAGAATGCTGCACTGGTGTGTTTCCAACCCCTATAATCATCCGATCTGATTTCCTTTGGACAAGTCCCAATCTTTCGCAGCATCCTTTTGTTATCATGGTGACTTGGGAACCGCTGTCCAGTAGGGCTCTGCAGGTGCATAACTTTCCGAGTCCATTTTTTATCTTGATTCTAGCCGTTGCGAGTAGTACGTGGCTATCATTGCAGTTTGCCTGTTGAGTATTCGTTAAATTGATAGCACTTTCATGTTCCTTCGGAGTTGTGTTCTCAACTTGGGCCGAAGCGCCTTCCGTGCTCGGTTTATCATAATGAATCATTGTGTGGTGCTTCCCCTTGCATACTTTGCATCGTTGGTTCAGCCTACAATTCCATGAGAAATGGCCTTTCCTCAAGCAATTGAAGCACAATTTATGACCTTTTACTACATTTAATTTTTCTTTTAAAGGCATTTTGCAAAATAAGCTGCACATGTATAGTGGATGATGCTTAGATTTGCATAATATGCAAGTGTCCGATTTCTCAATTAGCATCCCGTAGCTTTGGCATTTGGGAAATCTCGATCCGGTGGTTTCTTCCCTTTTTGAACATTCCCTGACAGCACAAGACATGCTTCTTGCATGTCTGGAAATGAACGCTATGAACTTGTCATAAGAAGGAAGAGTGTTGTCCACTGACAGTTCCCAATCCAACCTTAGATTTTCACTCAACTTCTGCTGGAGGAAGTGCACCAGGATCACATCCACTAATTGATTTCTCTTCAATTCCAGCGTTTCTAAGTTTCTTATGGCTTCATTACAAACATCCATGAATTCATGGAGACACTTAGCCGATGGATTCTTAATTGCCCGGAGAGAAAAGATTTTTGACACCTGGGCATAAGCTAGCTCTCTCGGGTTATCATATCTTGATAACAGTGTACTCCATGCTTGGCCATAATTTTCACTTAGTAAAGGGAAACCCCTTATTAATCTGGCCGCTTCGCCTTTTACTGCTGAATTCAAATATTGTAACTTCTGTATATTAGTTAACCCTGGATGTGCATCGATGGTGGTGAGGAATAGCTCTTTGAAGTTGATCCAATTGCCCCTATCTCCATCATATATCGGTAAGTCAAATTGAGGCAATTTTATATTTGCCTGAGAGCCATTTGGCTTTATGTCCGCCAGTTTGTCTTTGAGTTTTCTCTCATTTTCTATTTTTACCCTCAAGCTTCCAATCTTGTTCATTGAACCATCATATGCCTCACTTTCTTTATCTATATCAACTTCATCCAAAGAAAACAGCTCGTCGTAGAGTTTCTCAATTTTCTCTTTGATCTCCTTTAATTCTTCACCCATTATTTCTAAGCGTATTGTTTCACCTGCTTGAATAATTGAATCCACACTTTCAATAAATCCATCAATTCTCCTTATTTGGCAACTTAACTTTCTTTGGAGGATCCTTTCGTCTCGAGACATTTTGCACTTGTATTCTCACTGAGTTTCCGCCTAAATTTCTTCTGTTTCAAATCCTAATCCGGCTCGAGGGACCATGAATCGAACTGGCTTTGGCCTCCAGGCACTAAGGAGGATTCACCGCCTAATTCTTATTTTAACGCTGGTTTTAATTATATGCTTCTTAACTCAGCGAGCTAACTATAACTCATTTAAACTTGAATAACTGCTTTTGTCTCGTCTCACTAACTCTAATGACTCAACCTCGTCTCACTAACTCTCATGACTCAACCTCGTCTCACTAACTCTAATGACTCAACCACGTATTTAATAACTCAAACTCTTTATTTTCTAAAATCAAGATTATATACATTTCTAAAATTTACATAATTTAACAATAATTAACAAAAGTAAATTCTAACAATTTGCATATTTAAGGCTGGAACAATGTCATTAGACCATCTTATTCCTCCTATGCATCCCCTGCTATGTTGGTGAATAAGCGAAATGAAGGTAAAATTCGACTAGTAATAGACTACAGAAAATTAAATGATATAATAAAAAGAGATTCTGAGCCCATACCAAGAATAGATTCTATATTAGATAAGCTTTCAGAAGCTAATATCTTCACTACACTAGATCTTTTATCAGGTTATCACCATTTAGATATACACCCAGATGATAAAGAATACACAGCTTTTACTACCACTCACGGACTTTACGAATTTAATAAATTATCTTTTGGATTAAAAAATAGTCCAAGTCAATTCCAAAGAGTTTTAAGGCAAATTTTAAATAAATATGATGTTGATTTTTGCATGAATTACTTCGTTGACTTCATTATATTTTCAAATAATTTTCAGGAACATCTGACCCATTTAAAAGTAATTTTAGATATTTGCATAAAGGAAAATATTAAGCTAAAACTAAGTAAATGTAAATTCGCTACTTATCAGATTTCTTTTCTAGGATATGAATTATCAAACCATCAATTTTCACCCAGCACTAATAATATAGAAACGATTAGAAAATTGAATTCCCCAAGGAATAAAAAGGATTTACAACGAGTTTTAGGATCTATTAACATTTATTCAAAATTTATCCCTAATTATGCTAAACTCAGACTCCCTTTGAATAATTTGTTGAAAAAAGATGTAAAATGGAAATGGGATGAAGAATGCGAAACCGCATTTTCTAAATTAAAAAATATGATAACCTCAAAACCTATATTAGCTATCTATAATCCCAAATATCCTATACACCTTTACACGGATGCTAGCCAAGAACAGATCGGATCTATCCTAAAACAAGAACAACCCGATGGGCTTTTAAAGCCAATAGCGTATAGAAGCCGTAGAATGACATCTTATGAATCAAACTATTGTGTAACTGAGCAAGAATGCCTTGCTATTATTGATGCTGTGGATTTCTTTTTACCCTACTTAGATGGCGTGCATTTCACCATCCATACAGACCATGCTTGTCTAAAGTATTTGAAGAACATAAAGAACCCAAAAGGACGATTATTTAGATGGAGCTTAAAGCTCTCAATGTTTGACTTTGAGATAAAACACATAAGAGGAACTGAAAATAAAGAAGCTGATTTTCTCAGCAGATACCCCATAGCTCATTTTGTTTCTGACCCAGAACTAAAACAAGCTCAATTTGATGATAACATCAATGATAGGAAATATACTAAATTTAATGGACTTTTAACAATAAAGAAAAAAGGATTAATCAAAAGTGTTGTTCCACCATCATTAAGAGAAAAAGTATTAATAAGAGCTCATCAAGATTACGGCCATATAGGAGTATCTAAAATGTTAAATCTAATTTCCCCTATCTATTATTGGCTCTACCTAATTCAAGATATTTCTAATTATGTAAAACACTGTGAGGTGTGTCAACTCAATAAAATAACCCATTATTTTATGTTTTTATTCTGATCAAACCAAATAAATGTGAAACAAGATGTTGGATACCACTCGTCATTATGAGAAATAAATTTGTGATTTTCAAAGATATATATATTTTTGGCATGTGGCAAAATACCTTTTGAATCTTGAGAGCCTGAGAAGGCCTACTCAATTCATGAGGTAAATCCCCTTATGAATTATAGGAAGGAGACACCTATAAATTCAAATAAGATTGGATAGTTTTCAGCTACTGTCAAACAAAGGTACAAATAAGAATATGTAGAATGAATAAAGAGAATCATTGATATAGTTTTAATTGGTATCCTCCATCTTAATTGATAATCTATGTAAATAATAATGATACTTTTTTTTTACTTTGAAAATTACTCCCTAATTTTTATCCTTGGAGGGAAGAAATGACATAATAAAAATCATATTTTTATTATTCATTAATATAATTATAATTTAAATAATCATAGAATTAACACAGAGTTAACTTTTTAAAATCCTTAACAAAAGGAGTACAACGCAATATTGTTTTTTGTTTATACTTAGAATATCATATAGAATTGTATGTATGAAAACTGTTTGTTCTTAAAAATATAATCATTAAAATAAATTCAAATTTGGATATAAAGTTATCATTTTCAATTCAATCCACGACTGCATGAATGAATTGGTAACGTACCTAAAATACATCTTTTTTTACGACATATATATATTAAGAAAAAGAAAAATAATAAAAAGGTCAGGTGTTGATATTAAAAACAAAGTAGGCATTTCCTGATCAGGAGCACATAAGCATTTCTAGATGGCAGAACGTCATCTAGTGGAATAAAAATAAACTAAACCTTTATTGAACTCGTTCCATGATATTTGGCCAACCAATTTTTTTCAAATCAAGAAAAGTCAACCACGAACGCCTTTCGGGCTGTTGGCCCTCGTCAGCGTGGTGCAGACTGTACCTCTACGACCGAATTTGGTCCCAGAGGCTTCCTGAGAAATCAAGAAATGGGTATTTAAGGCCAAATTTGCGTATATACGCTTTTCATGTAAAAAAAGCAATAAAAATATAAAATATCTAAAAAAAGGTCAGGTGTTGATATTAAAAATAAAAAAGACATATCCTGACTCGGGTTTTTATTTTTTGCAAATGAATGAAACAGTCTTTTCTGCGATGTCTGGGTCAGTGCTGTCTGAACTGTAGCTCAGCGTGTAGACTACATGTAGCCTTGGAATGGAATTAAATCATGAGTGCTGTCTGAACTGTAGCTCAGCGTGTAGACTACATGTAGCCTTGGAATGGAATTAAATCATGAGTGCTGTCTGAACTGTAGCTCAGCGTGTAGACTATATGTAGCCTTGGAATGGAATTAAATCATGAGTGCTGTCTGAACTGTAGCTCAGCGTGTAGACTATATGTAGCCTTGGAATGGAATTAAATCATGAGTGCTGTCTGAACTGTAGCTCAGCGTGTAGACTACATGTAGCCTTGGAATGGAATTAAATCATGAGTGCTGTCTGAACTGTAGCTTAGCGTGTAGACTACATGTAGTCGTGTAGTGGAATAAACTCATAAGTGCGGTCTCTACCTCATTTCATAAATCGAATATTTTAAACTCGAGATATAATTTCGGTGATACTGAACTTTGGGGTTTATGGGCTCATCTCATAATTACATGGACTTCTTAGTAGATGTTGTATGTCTATCTGTGGACCTTGTGAAGTTATCTGAATTATAGGTGGTCTTCTGGCATATACATACTACATTTTTTCCAGTTTGAAGTTACTTGAACAGACTTGTTCAACAAACATTGCAGTATATATAATTATGTAAGTAAATCTAACCTCTCTTTCCTCAGTTCGCCGTTCCTTTTCCGGAAGGTCTCGATGAGCATCTGGAGCTCCTCGGCGTGCTGCTCGTGGATGGCCGAGAGCTGTTGGGTGAAGTCACACACTGCACACGTCACACTTCTAGGTCATCACGTACAGATACGTTGTTCAATTATGTCGTAAAAGTGCACGGTAGTCGCTGACTATGCAAATATATATGCTTTCCTAATTTAATTATGATAATATCAAATTTCCTGTTTTCAATTATGTACTACATAGGATACAAACAGCTATCCTGCTCGGACTGATCCACCTCAATCCTAGATCTATGGCCAGCCTCCCAGACTCAACCTCAGCAGGGAAATCCTGGTCAGCTAGTTCAAATCAGCAATCAAAACAGGACGCGAGTAAAAGTGCTTAACATAAGTCCTTACTAGTGAACTGGACTCCCCGGGTGGTTGGCGCTCTGAGCTCTCTCTGGATTATAAACATTTCTCTATAAACAAACTGGTACCCAAACAAACCAAATATTTTATTTTATTATTCAGCTTTTAACTTTGTATTCTATTATATAATCTATTTTTACTCTAACCTGTAATATACATATTTATATTGAAAATTATATTTTTGAATATATATTGGCCGCTACGATTTATATTCCTTATTTTTATAACATTATTTTCTCTATATATATATTAAAACTTCAGCCATAAAATTGTGCCTACGCACACGTTATATATATTCTCAAATTATTTATAAACTTGAAATTTATTTAACAAAATCTTTGCCAGACTGAACTTATACTCTATCTTATTTCAGCTTAATATATTAGTAAGATATTTCATCCCAAGTAACTAGGTTGATTGTCCGAGAAGTGCAGCTATGGAGAGCCTTGCTAAATATATATTTTATACTTTAATTGATTATACTTCGAACATTTACTATCTTTACTGATGTATGAATACTCAATAAAACCAATACGGGCAGTTTATTTGTTAGCCAAGATGCACGAGTTGAAAGAAAACATTTTTGCCTCAATTACAATCGAGTTTACCAATTGAAATTGAATTAGATACTTGGAAGTTTTAGTTTTTAATGCGATAGCCATTATTTGGGATTTGATATCATTCCAATGCTGTCCAGGATGTTCTGGTCTCAATAGTCCTGGTGATAAACCGGCAAGTTCTGACAGTCGCCTGTAGTAGTCCGTTAACCGCATTGTCGTTGGGAGAGTTGACGCTGTCTATAAGATGTCGTCCATGTTGTGGATGGAATGAATACCTGTACTTGAGGCATGAGAAATAATATGCGATAAATAATATACTCATGGAAAAATAACTAAAGGAAGTCGAAAGTCTTTGATGTCGCCAGTTGTCTGTTTTTTTTTTTTTGGAACAGGGCAATTTTGTTCACGCTTGGTTGTCTCATGTGTCTTCTATAGTCCCGATATCCATGCTGAAAGGTTGAACTTCCTTAAGTTTTCTCCATGAGTGTATTGATCAATTAAACCTTTTATTGCTCTGAGAAAATCGAATGTTATAATTGGATAGATTATAAGAAAACTTCTCTATTTGACTTGTTTATTCAATTGAATATGTCATTTAAAGGTTACAACGGCCTTTCGAATAGGTATAGGTTAAGTACATTTATGTAAATGCATGTGTAGGCATGTGGCCTACTTATAGTACAAGCAGTCTCAACCCTCTACCCATCATGACCAGGTATTATATGCAATGTATTTACAGTACAAGCAGTCACAACTCTCTACCCACCATGGCCTGATACTGAATGTGGTGTATTTACAGTTCAAGCCTCTACCCACTATAGCCTGGTATTACATGAAGTTTACTTATAGTCAAGCAGTCATAACTCTCGATCCACCATGGCCTGGTACTGAATGTGGTGTATTTACAGTACAAGCAGTCACAACCCTCAACCCACCATGGCCTGGTACTACATGCTATGTATTTACAGTCAAGCAGTCACAACTCTCGATCCACTATGGCCTGGTACGACATGCAATGTACCTATAGTACAAGCAGTCTCAACTCTAACAATATTCCATTGTTAGGATGAGCGATAGGCTTAGCTAAATATTATTCAGTCGATCAATGGGTGTATTGTACGACATATACTATAGCAGAAGATCGCATCAATTGATTGATTGATGCGCAGAATATTTGAAAATGTGGTTACCAAGTGCGCATACACAAGATGAATATTGTTAGAAAGGATGTTCGGCTGGGTTTTAAAAGGGCGTCATGTGTAAATATTGGTTTAATGGAAGGTATTTGTGCGCGCGGTAAAATGGCCCAAATATTCTGTGAAAATATCTACCAACACACTGATATAATAGATAGCCATTAAAAATATGTAATTAATTTTCCTTAAATTATTAGAAGCTAAAATAAAAATTTTAAGGTTTTAAAAAAAGTTTATATTTTATTTTAATTGATTGAAAGACTAATATACGGATTATATATGTATAAAATAATGAAAAATATAAATATTTTAGAGAATATTTTAAAGGTTTTCAGTAACCTATTTTCTAATGAAATAAAGCGCCATTTTAGCTAACCAATTATAAGGGTTGAATACGAATTTACAATCTGTACTCTAAATAAATGAATAAAATAAAGCATCAAGGGCTGCTTATTTTTATTAGAACGACTTATTATATATATATATATACTAGCGGATGTGTACCCGGCTTCGCCCGGGTTTTATCCGAGTGAAAGTTTGCCTAACGAATATTATTGATAATAATATTCCGGAACACACAGAATATTATGATAATTATGATGATAATAGACGTTACATTATATATTTATATAATATATAAAATATATTTTTTCGAGCAAACATATCCTCTCTCTCTACTGAATAGATTTTTAAAAAGATATATATAAATAAAAATATCTAGAGATATACTACATGATCTTAGCCAAAAGGCCGAGAAACGATATTTTATATATGGAGATGACCTGGCTTCGTGTGTCTTCTGCTCGAGTGAATGTTTCGCTGGTAGAATTATGTTCCTGCCTACTATTAATCATTATCTGGCTTCGCCCGTGGTCTGCTTTAGTGAATATTTCCCAAAAAAAAATTTAATGCAATCAAGCATGATACGACAATATTGTCATCATCATTTCTGACTAAAAAAATATTGTTGCTCAGTACTTGGTTAAATATAATTTTTCTTGGTTAAAGTGCGACAAAAAAAAAACCTCTTCCAGATTTAACTCTCTGTCCTGTTCAAATTTCAGCGAGATTAGTTACATATTGAGGGCGTGCATAGCCGACAAACATATATATATATATATGTTCCCGGCTTTGCCCGATTTTTACCCAGTAAAAGTTTGCTTAACAAACATTTGTTAAAACGATTCTAGCAAACATCCAATCCCTACTGAATCTATACTTGTCTACACTCTTGATAATTTTTTCCCGGTCCCTTGAAAAATACTCGATAAGTTGAAAAAAATCAGTATTAATTGGTCCACTCGGTAATTTGAAGTTGAAGGAAAAGTATCTTGCCACAAACGAAGATTTGTGAATAACTGTATTTAGCGAATGTGCCCGGCTTCGTCCGGTTTTTATCAGAGTAAAGGTTTGCCTAACGAACATTTGTTAAAACGATTCTAGAAAACATCCAATCCACCTATATATTGATTTATAAACGTATATAAAAATAAATATTGCTATATGCGTTTAAATATATTTTTGAAACACATAATTTTTTGAAAACATTTATTATATTTTAATTAAGATATTGTCACTTTTGTGAATTTGATAATTAATTATTTCTTTTTTTCTCAATGAATTATATATATTAATTTAAAATTTCATTTTTGTTATCATCATCACATACAATGTAATTTTTTTTATATAAACAAATGATAATAAACAACAACAATTAGGGGCTCAAAAATCATTTATTATGGTTAGCAGCTCCGTATATAAAGATATTTTCACAACAACAATTAAAGTTAATTCATCATTTTTATAAAACAACAGCATATTAAATTAACAATGTAAAAATATATTTTAACATTACATTTTAACATTTAACACAAAAATGTTACAATTATTTCTTTAAATATATATTAATATTGAAATGCCAAGTATTTTTTACGTCATTGGAATAATATATTACTAAATTCTCAAATTAAATTTATTATACTTGGAAAACATTTTAAGCATTGTTACAATTTATAAATATAATTTCACCAGACGCCGCTAGAGGCGCTTGCTTGCGAGTGAAAGTAGAAAAATTGCGAATAAAATTGCAAAGAATATTTATTTCAAATCAAATTCAAACCAGAAATCTTCCCAGTAGTATAGTAAATAACTTCCTAAAGTTTCACGGCGATTGGATAATCTTACCTTTTAAAAACATGCATCGTGTGAACAAACTAACATTCATCGTGTAAACAAACCACGAGTTAATTATTAACCAATCAAATTCATTTATAGTCGCGACCAGTGCTGCGCCCAAGCGGTAAAAGGCTTGAACTAACGCTTTTTGGTTATTTATTTTTTTAAAAAAGCACAATAACTTTTTAGTTTTTTTGAATAGCCTATATGTTAAACGAAATCTTCAGCTACCTCCATGCGAAATTTCATAAAGATTTATTCTGTAGATTTTGCGCAACGCGATAACAAACATCGATTTTGGATTTCATTTTTATAGATATAAGGAAGGATATATATATATATTAAAAATAAAAAGGCATCTCCTGACCACGAGCACATGTGTGTCATGTCATGTGGTCAGGAGATGCCTTTTTTATTTTTAATATCAACACCTGACCCACTTATCTTTTATTTTTTCTATTGTTTTTTCATATATATATATATATTACAGACGCTCGAGATTCTCCTTTAGCTCATAAATGGCTATGTACAGAGCTATATGCGTTTGTGAACTATATGAATAGTTAAAATATTATATATTCTTTTTAAAACTATAAATATAAATTATTAAGACTGATTTCTTAATAAAGAACTCTGACATGTTCCATTCCGTTATAACACTAAGCTCTTTATTATGTTATTTTATCTTGGTCCTAAACAGCCATTCGAAAATATCCGTATAACGTTGTTCTGATTATAGAGAACATTTAGTCAAGTCCTAGAATAGCTTGTTTGGTATAAGGAACTAGTAAAAATTACAAAATATTTTCTCACAATTTACTTGTAAATATCCCGCTGCGCGCGTTTGTATTTATAAATATTTATTGTAAGATATAGTCTATATTTTTTATTAAGCCTGTTGAAGAGCGATTATCGATTGAAAGATAGCATTTAAAAATAGAAAGAAACTCATTGTGAGAAAATAATTTATAATATCAAAGGTTTTTTCATAATTTTATCATGAATAAGGAATTATATATGCACACAGACACACACACAAACCTAGCTTCAAAAATTAAAAATCAATAAAATAATTATATAGCGACGTTTAGATATTAATATTATATTATATTTAATGTTGAAGCATCTCCGCCCACATGTGGCTTCCAATCCATATCAGACCTCTCAAATGGCCCCCCGATCGTTAAGAGACGCGTGACCCATTGGCTAGATCAACTGAAACTTCCCTCCTGACTGTTCACAAACTTCGTTTAACTATTGTGGTGTTCTATTTTAAAAGAACGAGTTTTACGAGACATGAGAAGATTTCTAAGCAAAAGAAACTCTAACTTTATTACTCTCTTGACATATATATATATATCGCGCTTCTCGCGGACATGCAAATCAACCATCCTTTTAAAAGGAAACAACATGTAAAAATATACAAAACAAAACAATATTGTGCAAACATCTCGAGGTATGCGACAGACTCCCCCTCCATGACCTCTCATCACTCCTGTGATTTGACTCCTGGTGGCCAGCACCATAGCGCTCTTTATCAGGCTTCTGAAGAGGCTCCACAGTGTAAGGGATGCAATTGTCCTCCAGCCACTTGGTGATGGTGATTCTGTTATTCCAGGGGGTGGAGAGGCTCAACTCCTTTGGAGGTGCTTCTTCGCCGGTACCAGGCTTTGGTTATTTTTCGCCAGTACCAGACTCCTTAGTAGGTTCTTTTTCGCCAGTACCAGACTCCTTAGTAGGTTCTTTTTCGCCAGTACCAGACTCCTTAGTAGGTTCTATTTCGCCAGTACCAGACTCCTTAGTAGGCCCTTGTTCCCCAGTACCAGACTCCTTAGTAGGTTCTTTTTCGCCAGTACCAGACTCCTCAGTAGGTTCCTTATTTCGTTGAAGATCTGAAGACTTAGAGGTATCGTCTGAAGGCTTAGAGGTATCGTCTGAAGGCTTAGAGGTATCGTCTGAAGGCTTAGAGGTATCGTCTGCAGGCTTAGAGGTATCGTCTGCAGGCTTAGAGGTATCGTCTGCAGGCTTAGAGGTATCGTCTGCAGGTTTAGAGGCATCGTCTGCAGGCTTAGAGACATCGTCTGCAGGATTAGAGGCATCGTCTGCAGGTTTTGAACAGTCATAGGATTCTGAAATCTTTAGAGATCTCAAACCACTCAATATAATATTCCTATAATCTACCGGATTCGCAATCCTTTCCAGTTCAGCACTTTTACCAGACTTTTCTGGAGACTTGCCTCCTAAATTAAGATTTTCCTCTGGAGTAGGCACTTGTTTTTTTAGAGAACTGGCCTGAGTATATAATATTGGAGTAATTACAGTTCTAGAAACAGTTTCCCTCGATACAAGTTGCATTTTATTGTTTGGAAGATATTTGCCAATTGAACTTTGTTCTATTGGTTCTCTCTTTACATAGGTGATATGGATAGTAAAACTTTGTTTAGAAAGCGTTTTACTTTCTTCTACCTTTGATTCATCATATTCAACTATTTCTTTTCCTTCCGCGCCATTATCAGGTTCTGTAGAATCTTTAGGCTCCATTCCACTATCAGCAATAACATCTTCCTCTTTCGTAAGAGTCTCTGCACTTTCAGTTTCTATAACTGACTTTTTATCAACTTGAGCTTTTTCACTTTCTTCAACTTCAACAGACTTTTATTCAACTTCAGCCTTTTCACTTTCATCTGCTTCAACGGATTTTTTCTCAACTTCGGCTTTTTCACTTTCTTCCTCTTCCTTTTCTTCTTCTTCTTCTTCTTCTTCTTCGCTGAAATATTCTTCTTCATCTACCATTTTATTTTTATTTTCAAAAAGTAAGTCCATCATCAAGCGTTGCTGCTTCGCCATCGTCCTGATGAGGCTTTCAATGGTCGAATTTGAGGATCCTGTCGGCTGCGCCATTTTGTGGTGTTCTATTTTAAAAGAACGAGTTTTACGAGACATGAGAAGATTTCTAAGCAAAAGAAACTCTAACTTTACTCTCTTGACCTATATATATATATATCGCGCTTCTCGCGGACATGCAAATCAACCATCCTTTTAAAAGGAAACAACATGTAAAAATATACAAAACAAAACAATATTATGCAAACATCTCGAGGTATGCGACAACTATCTTATAGTTTATTCCATAATAGTTTTAGTTTATCTCTGAATCCTCTTTTGAGAAATCATAAAATAAAATTGCCTTAATGGCTTCCTTAATTTTTACACGGTTAGTGCAAGTAAAAAACATTGCCATGTCACCGTGTAGGTAGAAGGTCGAATTCCTTTAACATGTGTAGATAGGTGTAAATATGTGGAGCCATATGTATGTACGTGTAAACAGATGAAGCCATGTGTATACACTTGAAAACATGTGGAGGCATGAGTAAACATGTGAAGCCATGTGCATACACGGGTAAACATGTGAAGGCTTGTGTAAACATGTGAAGGCTTCTGTATACACGTGTAAACATGTGAATGCATATGTCGAAACGTGTAAACATGTGAAGCAATGTGTACACACGTATAAACCTGTCAAACCATGTGTATGCACGTGTAAACATGTGAAGGCTTAAGTAAACATGTGAAGCCATGTGTATACACGTGTAAACATGTGATGGCTTGTGCAAACATGTAAAGGCTTGTGTAAACATGTGAAGGCTTGTGCAAACATGTAAAGGCTTGTGTAAACATGTGAAGGCTTCTGTATACACGTGTAAACATGTAAACCATGTATATACACGTGTAAACATATGAAGGCATGTGTAAACATGTGAAGCCATGTGTATACACTTGAAAACATATGAAAGCTTGTATATAAATAAATTTTAAATAAAACTTTCCTCAACACTCAAAGATTCCCTATACGTGTGCCGGAGATACAATATTAGGGCGGTCTGGTAGATTAAACTGGCGAACCGCTGTGAGGATTAACCACTGATAAGCCAGCTCCTTCCTATGTCTTGTTCCGTTGCAATGAGTACAGTGGGAAGTTGTTTTATTGGCAAAAATAATTGCGCAAAATAGTTCCAATACGAAAATAAAGGAAAGAAGAAATTAGAATTATGGGGCTACTAGGTTTATAATAGTACGACTGTAAAACTTTCGAAATTCTGAAGTATATAGCTAAATATTTCAATGTTCCAGCCGAATGACGCGGCTTCGCCCGGATTCCCTCCGAGTTTGTCTAACTAATATTCCATATTTACAAACCCCGTTATTCTCGTTAGAGCAACATTCCTAACAATATTGAAAGACTTGTATTGGAAACTAGATTTTCTAAAGATAACATCAGTTTCAATATGAAGATAGATTTACCCTACCAATGCCTTCACATTTCCAGCGTTAATGGTTAAACATGCTTACTCTGCATCTCACAATGTTGATTTAATGAGTTAATTCTTTTCACATTAATGATTTAATTATATGTTTTATAATATCAAATTATTTTCTTGTTTTAAATATAAGTATAGCCCGAACCCATAAACGTATACTTGTATTATATATACAGGGTGATCCAAAAGTCCCGCACAACTTTAAAAATTAATAACTCCGCGAATAATTGCGCTAGAGCAATGCGGTAAACACCATTGTGTTCAGGATGCAATGGGAATTTTTATGGCAAATAATGAAAATTTCGAAATTGATTTTAGTTACAACTTTATTCGCTAGATGGCGCTCTACCAGAATCAGAGATTCAGCGGCCAAATATTTTGATAAATTGAAAAATATAACTGAACGACACGTAATTTTTCTTTTTTGAATACCAGGAAAGAACCCCAATAATATCAAATGATAAATTAATAAAACACCATTTCGCCAAAAGTTAGAAGAATTGGTTGACGATTTTTAAATACAATCTGAGATATGTAAAATAGGTATATGCAAATTAAAACACGTAGCAAAAAATATTTATATTTTAGATGGAGTTTTGTGAAATAGATTGAATGTTTGAAAATAACTACTGATATCAATACACGATTTTTGAAATGTTAATATAGTACCAAAAATTATGATGGCACTACTAATAGGATTTCGTGCTATAAGGAATGTATAGTTTCTTGACTAATTAGCGACACTTGACTATTTAACTGAATATTTGTCATGATTCAAAAATGAAATATAGAGGGGAGTGCAAAATATATTTGTAGTACTTTATTCCAAATATATTGTGGGTTTGTCAAATGTTATCATTGTTTATTATACTGTACATAATTTTGAAAATGTATTCCCTAAAAAAATCATTTTTAAATCGACCTTTTGCGTTGAAAAACGTGGTAGTAAATTTCTTCTAATGAGCGAAAAGCGATAAACTAAACATAAGGGGTGAAATTGTGTGTACCAGTGTTATTCGAGAAGTTATAACACTTTGGCCTGCACGACATAATATAAGATGTGGGCAAATGACAAACAAAAAAAAAATACTTTCACAGAAAAAAAAAAGAGTCAAGGTGTGAGGACAGCATTTATTATTCCCATAACCCAAAACAAAGGGCTTGAAAATATAACACATGAGGTAACTGCCTTCTCTCTTGTATTAGGTCACAATCCTTGTTCAATGTGGCGCCCTTCATTCTCAAACACCGCCTGCAGACGATAGATGACAGAATGGTCACAATTAAATAGTTGAAATTTATAAAATGTGCCATCTGATAGAAGCCTTCAACATGGCCAATGTGGTAGGCCGGCATCGATAAAAACTCGACTTGAAGTACCCCCAAAGAATAAGAGCTAAAAAAAGAGACATGGTCAAGTTTGATTTGTTGTACATCTAATTACGACACAACGTTAACAACATCCATTCTCACTGAAGACACAAAAGTTGCCTGTTATGCATATTATATAGCCATATGGCACACAAGTAGCAGTATAGAAATATCAGAAAAATACTGAACATATCAATGAGAGGACTGGAGAAGTGGGCAATGAAACTCAAAATGACAATAAACCCAATAAACACAAACCTATAGGTCTCCTTCACTGACAGGAAAAAGGCATTAATTTAACTCCAAAATAAGCATAAACAACCATATAATTGATAAAATTGGATCTCAAAATTACCTAGGTGTGATACTTGAGGAATTGCGATTTACAGAACACATAATTAGCACCTCAAATAGAGCTACCAGAAACCTAAACATTCTGAGAAGGCTATATGGAACAAATTGGGGAGCAAAACCCAAAATTCTCAGAATAACATATATCACCTTGATAAAGCCAATAATGGAATATGCAACACCTGTTTGGGCTCCCTCAAGTTCATCACTAAAAAGAAGACTAGACAGTGTTCAAGCAAAAGCGGCCAAATTAATCACTGGTTCTGTTTCAAATACCAACAATTAGAAAATTCAGAGAGAATGTGGTCTAGACCTACTTGAAAGCAGAAGACAATTAAAAACAATAAAATTCACCAATAGCTTAAAAACTAAAGAAACCGAACACATATCCCATAGAACCTATTTAAACTGGACACCAAAAGAAAGGCTCAAAAGATCTTTAACACTTCAGTACGACAATATTAGAAAGAGCATAAATATGAAACATAGTGAATTTCAAATTCGAGAATAACCAATATTTCCTACCCCATTGCCATCAAATGTAATCATCAATCTTAACCTGAATGAACCCTGCAATAAAAAAAGAGAACAAAACATACTTAAAAAGAAATGACTTGACACAATTGGTTTATGCGATCAGATAAATTATTCAACAGCATATACAGATGGATCATCAGACTTTACTATAAATAATGGAGGGGCTGGAATTAACATAATACTGCAAGATAGAACATACATCAAAATCAAAGAAGGAGCAAGAAAGATTTCGTCAAACTTCACTTGTGAACTGACAGCTATCTGGAAAGCTCTTGATGTATGCCTTAACCAACCATCCCTGCATCAAGCAGAAGGAATTATAATATACCGTACAACGACTTCATATCCGATCTAGAAGCAATTCAGAAGGGCAATACTATAATCACACAGAAAATACATTCGTTACTTACTCAACTGATATCATTGGAGAATAACTGCATTCTACAATGGATTCCTGCCAGTGTTTGGATCGGGGGTAATGAAATGGCAGTTGAATTTGCAAAGGAAGCCAGAAAGTTGAGCCAAAGGAAAGAAAAAATGTCATTATTTGACGCTAATGCTTTTGCAAAATACAAGATGAAATTAAACAAAAAATAAGAAAAGATCAAAATGTGAAATAAACTCTGAGAGAAAAATGACAAAACTATGACAAGATTTAGAACAAAACAATATAAAGGATGACAATACATCCAGTTGGCACAAGAACCTATAGAACATGCAACAACTGTCCTGGTGTGGAACTAACACCTACCCACATATTCTCATGCCCGCCGCCTTGCAGAAAATTGACATAGACCCAGAGCAGCTGCTTTACATACTCAAGATAGTGGACAATGCTGCTGCTGCTGTGATAGAGATGCATGGAGGCATCTGAGGCTCTTTATTGGACACGACAAAAACAACAACGGCATTCCAGAGTAAAATAAATCATCAGAGATAGATAAATATTTTTCAAATGAATTAAAATAAATATAATCGATATTGAGAAAGAGTTGAATTTAAAAAATTAGAAAATTATTATTTTCGAAATTTAAATAGATGAGAGGATTCCAGCAAACCGCATCTAAAATATCAGATTTTTTTTGCCACATGTTTTAATTTGCATATACCTATTTTACATATCTCAGATTGTATTTTAAAATCGTTAACTATTTCTTCTAACTTTTGGCGAAATGGTGTTTTATTAATTTATCATTTGACATTATTAGGGTTCTTTCCTGGTATTCAAAAAGGAAAAATACGTGTCGTTCAGTTATATTTTCAATTTATCAAACAATTTGGCCGCTGAATCGCTGATTCTGGTAGAGCGCCATCTAGCGAATAAATTTGTAACTAAAATCAATTTCGAATTTTTCATTATTAGCCATAAAAATTCCCTTTGCATCCTGAACACAATGGTGTTTACCGCATTGCTCTAGCGCAAATATTCGCGGAGTTATTGATTTTTAAAGTTGTGCGGGACTTTTGGATCACCCTGTATTTCTGAAAGTGAGAGAGAGTAGAGCAATCCATATATAAATATCCATAAAATAAAAAGGCATATATTGGATATAATAAAAGGTTTATTTTACAATATTTCAGTTGGCTGAACGCCAACCTTTGTCAAGGCATTAAATTTTGATATAGACCTCTATATAAATGTTTATACAAAATTGTAATGCCTTTACCAAGGTTGGCGTTCAGCCAACCGAAATATTGGCAAATAAATATTTTATTCAATCCAATATATGCCTTTTTATTATATATATATATATATATAGGATATTATATTATTTCAATTATATAAAATTAATTAGTATATATATATTTTTTATATCATTTCATTTATTTATTCCCATAGATGGCACAAGCCATCAGCAACTTTCAGTTGCCCGAAAAGGAGATGCCCTTTTTTTCTTTTTTAATTTACGAATATTATCCCATTACAATATCACAGTTGTACTTTTTTCACATTTATATATTTATATTTAGATTCGTTTAATATGTCAATTTTGAAATTTTGTAGCACTGTGAGAAGGTGGCTTCAGCTCTTTAAATAATTGTAGGTTTTACGAACGTTTATTTGATTTTCAATCTTAACGATGGTAGATGCTATGGACTGAAACGTTGATAAAAATGAAGATATTATTTTTCCGGCTGCGATTACAATTTATTGATAATAGCGTGTCAGTCAGAGACTACCTCCAGGAGAGACCGGGTTAGGCCAATGGGGACTCAGCTGTAAACCAAGGGGGGCAAAATTTGAAATCTCGACTTTACAAAATACGTTCAAAAGAGAAAGGATTCTTTATTATATAATAGCGTTTTCGGTGTGTGTTCTAGTGCCTTCATCAGTTGCTACCTCTTAGAGCACCGTATCTACTAAAACTCTATATATTTCATCGAGCCCTAATCATTCTCAGTTGATACATAAATATTAGGCATTTATTGAATGTGTCACCGCAAACGTTTTTATTAAATTTATTGGGAAACAGTCATCTCCTGATCTTGCAACTAAAAGTTGCGGATGGCTTGCGCCATCTGTCGAAATAAAAATCAGTATCGTTGATTTTTAACGATTCCAGATTTATCTGAATACCCATTATTTATTAACCAAGAAAAGTCAACCATGTACGCGTTTCAGACTGTTGGCCCTCATCATCAAATGGCTCAAGCCATCAGAAAATTTAGTTGTACGATTAGGAGATGACTTTTTCTCAATTTATCTACCTGATCCAGGTACAAGTTAACTTCTATATACTATTTTTTTCACATTTATATGTCAGAATATTTGGTTGAATTATTCTATGACAAGTCTCAATAATGAACGAGTAAAAAAAAAAACTAGTTACCTCAATTAAAAATAAGTAAACAAACTAATTAATAGCTGAAAATCGTTTTATCTAATAGTTAAGAGAAGGAATAAGAGGTTGTGTGATTACTAATTTCTTTTTTATCGTTGTTGTAATATTAGTTAAGGCTATCGTAACTAATTACCTTCGTTAAATAAACCATTACTAGTTTGTTTACCCAATCATTTCAAATGATTATTAAATGGCACATAATTAGAAAAGACATCTCGATGTTTTTATAAATATTTAAAATGGAAATCTTGGATTCTTCCCTCCTTTCAAGATAGGATAAATTTTGTTTTTTCGCCAAAATTGATCAAAGCACTCAGAGATTTTCTTTCGATACTATTGATTGAACCAACTTATGTTTCAGTAATATTTTTGGGACTTTAATAAATGTTGTATTTGGCTCAGTGAGCACTCTCTGTGTTTGGTTAAATCTACCTTCACAAAGATTGTAACTGCAGTTATCTAGGTGGTAGAGAGACAGTAGCGGGTTTGGGAAGGTTTAAATTGGGATGGATATCATATTTAATGATTTTCCCCTCCTCCTAAGTCGTGCTTTCAGACATTATAATTACTTATATAAAGGGCATCTCCTTATCGTGTAACTTAAAGTTGCTGATGGCTTGCGCCATCAATCGGAATAAATAACAACTATTCTCGTTGATTTTTAATTATTACAGAATTGGCCAAATACCCATTCTTGATTAATCAAGAAAAGCTAACCACGTACGCGTTTCGGGCTGTTGAACCTCATCAGCGTGGTGCAAGCTGTACCTCAACGACAAAAAAAAAGTGGTCCTTCAGGCATGCTTAAAAATTCGATAGATGGCGCAAGCGATCAGCAACTTTCAGTTGCACGATAAGGAGATGCCCTTTTCATAATTTATGCACCTTATCCCAGTAAAATATCATATTTGTACTATTTTTTCACATTATAATTACTGTAAGCGGTATTATAAAAATAGTATCAAAGATTAGCTACCATGTGATGTAGACACTGAGGATATATAAAATGACAAAATCCTGACAACGCTAAATAATTCATATAAAGTGAAAAAAATACCTTTTCTTAAATTAAGACGAAAGACAAACGACGTAGTCGCTCCAGGCTGTGACTTCCATAAATTCACTGCCGCCACTCTGACATGCCTTAATACTTTTAGCTCTTTTCTAAACCATCCTTGGTAGAGTTAGCAGAGAGTCCTTGAAGAGGCTGGAAAATAAATAACGAATATTTGGTTTGTGAAAATAATTATTATAGACATGGATTCTATTTGTATATTATTTCAGAACATGGGTTTGTCTTTTAATCTTTTACTTTTCTCACTTTCTTCAATTCTTCCTATTTTATTTCTTATGTTCCGCTTATATGACGCATAACTGTCGAGGCTCCAGCGTGAATTTGTTATATATAACCCTAAATTGTTAATAATATATAAAACCTTTTTGATACCTTTGAAGACGTTGGATAAGCCTACTTCTGCCGGGGAGGACTTACCCACCACTACGTCACGGCCAGCCAATCACCGACCTGCCCAGGAGGCAGTCCATCCTCCCTCCCCCATTAGTCTAAATAAAGGAGCTTAACACTTGCCTGTTGTTCGCGTCGACTCCGCGTGCTTCTAATCTATCCATTTCAATCGGCAGATGTAGTGGGATAATTGACTACTTCCTTCCATTATTATATCATCTAGTCCAGCTTTAACTTATAGCCCCACATCTGGTAGCAGAGCGTGGTTAATTCGAGACACCACGTGCAAGATGCCCTCGACGCTGATTAACACGCCCCTCGAGAAACTCGATGATCAGAACTACAGAAGCTGGCAGTATAATACGAAGATGATGCTAATCGAAAGAGAACTCTGGAAGTATGTTACGGAGCCAGCACCCGATGAAGAAGCCTCAAGAACAATCTTCAACATGAAGCAAGAAAAGGCGTTGGCTATGATAGCACTGACGATCTCACCGAGCCAACAGATTCATTAAATGGACTGTACCACTGCACAAGAAGCATGGGATACATTGGAACAAGTATACGAACCCATGTCAAGGTAAATAATCCTCCAACTGAAGAAGCAGTTCATCTCCATAAGATTCGAAGAACAAGAGACGATGACGAACTATTTGGGGAGACTGAATATCTGTTCGGATCACTTAAGAGAGGCAGGCGCAGAAATGCAAGATCAAGACCTCGCCTATTCAATGCTTGCTGGCCTACTGGAGTCATACGACGGAATCATCATGACCTTCAGCAACGTAGAAGACAAGGAATTCACCGCTAGCAAGGTAAAACATGTGCTGCTAGCAGAATACGAGAGACGGATGGCCCGACGTGTGAATAACACAAATGAAGCTTTGCAGTTCGGGACAACGACCAGAAAGGAAAACAAGAAAAAGAAAAATTTCACCTGCTACAAGTGCGGCAAGGAAGGACATATCGCGAGATCATGCAGAGGAAAGGCTAAAACTCCAGCTCCAAATTTCCAACCACCGAAATGTAGCACTCACGAGATAGCGAGAAGCGAAATGCTAACAGCCCTATCCTGCGCCATCCCTGACAACTCTTGGGTGATCGACAGCGGCGCGACTCACCACGTGTGTAACAAAAGGGAGTGGTTCACCAACTTCCAAGGAATAACGTCGGATCCGATCCTAACAGCGAGCGGGGCCACACGAGCGGAAGGATGCGGCGACATCAAGTTCAAGGCCTATTTGGGTAAGCACCACGTTGACCTAAAACCATGTAATGTGCTGTACGTCCCTAATGTGCGACGAAACCTATTGTCAGTCTCGAGCATGGAAAATAAGGTCAAGATAGTTAATTTTGCGAACAGAAGAGCGCAAGTTTTCGATTCGGAGAACCGAATTGTTGCAATAGTACATGATGAAAATGGATTGTATGTCATGAAGGGTAGAGCCATTTTACCAAACGCTGAATTGTTTAACAGTCAAAAGAGCTCACAAAAACAAACATTAGAACTATGGCATCAAGGATTCTGTCATGTAAACAATGACGCAATTGAGAGAAAGGCAAAGGGGGAATTAGTTAAGGGGTTAGAGATTTCCTCCATGGATCGAAGTCTGTGTGATGATTGTTGTGTAGCAAAGTCCACGATAGAGCCACACGAACCCATTAGGAATATAATATCTAAAAGGCCATTATAATTAGTTCACACTGATATTTGTGGTCCAATGCCTGTTAGATCTATTGGAGGAAGCGCATATTTTCTAACATTCATTGATGATTATTCTAGAAAGATAACCCTGTTTTGCCTTAAACATAGAAACGAAGTGCTGAAACACTTCGACTCGTATCTCGCTAGGGCTGAGAGAAAAACCGGACATAAGCTAAAGGTGATAAGATCCGACAATGGACTCGAATATTGCAGCCATGAATTTAAAACTAGGCTAGAGCAACTTGGCATCAAACACGAGCTAACGAACACATACTCGCCACCTATGAACGGCGTTGCAGAAAGGGCTAATCGAGTATTGTTGGACATAACCCGATCTTGTTTACACAGCGCCGAACTCTCTCAGAGATTCTGGGCAGAGGCAGTAAACACTGCAGCTTATATAAGAAACAAGTGCTACAATAGCGCCCTAGGAGATAGAGTACCCGATGAACTTTGGCCATCAAGAAAACCGAGTGTTCGCCACTTAAAAGCTTTCGGGTGCTTAGCATATAGCCCCAGAAGGCGAAAGAAACTGGACAATCGAGCAAATAGGTGCATTATTGTTGGTTATTCTTCCCAGACTAAAGGCTATCGTCTTTGGTGTCCGGAAACTCAACACGTAATCCAGACCAAGCATGTCAAATTTGACGAATCCAAGATAGGACTGAAGTGGACCAAGGTTGAGGATGAACCTGAAAGATACAACCATATTTGGATAGAACCCGATAACCAGCTTGAAGGAGATATAGATCTAAAACCTGAAGCGAAAAGAGAACGTAATGATGATACGAGTGATCAGGATTTAGTGGGGGTGTGGAATAATGGAGATCCATTATCCCGGATGCCGTCCGGACGGCTCGGGTGACAGCAAACAGAACAAGCCCCGGCTGCGCCCGCCGGCGAAATAAAGAGGGAGGAGAGCTTCCGGCCAGCCGCCAACAAAGGACTAGAACACGGCCTGGTCTTCTACCGACCGGTTGGGTGTTTTCCTCTGTCCTCTTAAGATGTATTGAATAAAGTTAGTTAGAAGGAGACTTTTACCCTCTCCTTTCTGCTATTTAGTGATCTTATTTAAATCCTTGCAACAGCCCACAAAAAGAATCATCACTGCGAATTCTTCTACCGAACTCGCATCAGTGTTTTGTGAAACGACTACCCGACATTTCTTCACAAAGTGGCGTCCCCGGGTGGGCTTCTGACAAGGCAAGATCAAGTGGATTAACGGCGGAGTACAAGTCAAGGCTCAAACTAAGTACCTTTTGTTTTACCTTCTGTTTATAGTTTATTTTGAAAAAATGGAAATTTTAAAAAGGCATAGAAATGTACTTAGAAAGCGACTAACTCGTATCTTGAAGATGACAGGCGAGTGTCTGTCAAGTATTCCACCAATACCTGTAGAGGACATTGAAAATAATAGAAAAGTCCTTGAAGAATTTCAAAGTGAGCTTCTTGTGATCCAAGGCAAGATAATGGACATCATGCTAACTTCAGACGTTAGCGAAGAGGAACTAAAGCACGACGATGTGGAAACCATGGAATATACCTACAGATATAAGAAGATATAAAACAAATGTCTGGCTCTTGTTAAACCTAAGGTCGCTGCGTCTAGTTCCACGACCAGTGAAGTGAGCTTCACTTCTAGCTCACACCATAGAATTAAAACTTCCCAGGATCTCGGACTATCTCCCATTGGCCAGGAATCAGTTAAACACATAGTGTTTGGAGGCCATAGTGAAAGTGTCAACCAAGAATACAGAGTCACTTTGGGTCATACATCAGGGAATTTTAAAATGGTCGCGAAGCCTCTTGATCAACAAAATATCTGTGGTAACTTACCAAGACAGAGCCGCGGGCCATGGATGAAAGAGCTCAAAGCCCGCAGAATCTGGGTTCCTGATATTGGAAAGGATGACAAGGAAATTGAAATACTTCTAGGATGCGATGTGTTAGGATATATTTTCATGATGAAATCTTGTATGATGTCAAATGACTTGACTGCGTCGCAGACGCGTTTTGAATGGACTTCAATGGGAGAATGTCAGCCAGGTAGTGACGTTTTACTCGCTCATCATGTTACAACGATGACAATTTCGGAGAGAAGTATAACCAATCTGTGGAATCTCGATGTTCTTGGCATTATGGATCCTATTGAGGTTAAACATAGAGATCAGAGAGACGCATTGGCGCGTCGACATTTTCTAAAAACAGTTCAACATTCTGTTTCTAGAAGATATGTTGTTTCCCTCCCGTGGACTGTAGAGAAAGCTAAAATCGCGGACAACAGGGAGATTGTTATGGATATATTAGAACAGACGACTAATAAATTGATATCTTTGAATCTTTATGAGGACTATGATGATATTTTCCGAGGCTGGTTGGCTGATGGGATAATTGAGAAAGTTCCAGCTGAACAACACGACGCTGAGGCCTTCTACCTGCCTCATCGTCCTATGGTGAAACTCTCCAGTGGGACTAAGCCTATCAGGCCTGTCTTTGATGCTTCTAGCAAGTTCTATAGATCCCCATCTTCAAATGACTGTCTTGAAAAAAAGGACCTAACCTCATAGAGATGATTCCCATCCTTATGCTGAGGTTTTGAAATGGCAAGTTTGGAGTCGTGGCAGACATTAATAAAGCGTTTCTGCAGATTGAGGTGAAAGAAAGGGACAGAGATTGCCTGCGTTTTCTGTGGTATTCCCAAAATGGAAAAAGACAGAAGTATTCAGACATAGACGTGTCGTTTTCGGTGTTAACTGTAGTCCTTACATTTTGGGGGCAGTAATCGAATACCACCTGTCTAATGTACGACCTGAACATAACCGTTAGCTCAGAGGTTGCAGAAATCCTTTTATGTTGACAATTTAGTCACAAGCGTGAACTCTTTTGAAGAGTTACAAGATCTCAAATTGACCGCAACGTCCATCATGGATAATGCTCGGATGGAGCTAAGCCGTTGGGAGCATAGCCTGGACGTGGCCTCCGATACTTACCCCTAAGAAATAGCAGAGATATCTAAAGTGCTTGGTATATATTGGGATAAAGGGATAGATTGTCATGTGAAATTTCCGTAGCCATACCCCCCCCCCCAAGATAACCAAAAGGAGTATCCTGTCCTGCTTAGTTCAGATATATGACCCTATTGGATTTCTGAACCCAATATTAATAAAGCCTAAAATTCTATGGCAAAAAGTTTGGATAAAGCGCGATGACCAGTGGGGTACCTTTGTCGGGAATCGCGTGAAAGAGATATGCAGACTTAGTGATCCTGGAGATTGGAGATATGTTCCTATCGAGTGCTATCCAGCTGATTTACCCTCCAGAGGATGCAGCCTCTCCCGACTGATACAGTCTAGATGGTGGGAGGGCCCTTCCTGGTTAAACTCTCCGAAGAATATTGGCCTTCCAGGTATAAAGACCTGAATGAAGAAGAAATATGTGCGGAAAGAAAGAAAATTTCTGGTGTGACAACAGTTAAGAGTACCGATAATTGGTACATGAAATATTTCTCCTCGTTCATAAAAAATGTGCGGATGATGGCGTGGATTAGAAGATTCATCAACAACCTCCGATCTTCAACGAACGTAAAGGGCGAACTTTCTGTGAAGGAGATCGATGAAGCGGAGCTGGCGCTTTTGAAATTAGTTCAGGCCGAGTGTTTCCCTAGCCACTCTATACCTGGTCTGAAGGTATATGAAGTAGAAGGAATCCTGCGTGTGAAAACAAAATTGATTTACAGCAGCGACGAATTTGGCTTCCGTTTGCCAGTACTATTACATGGGACCCATCCGTTGATTGAACAAATGATATGTGATTCACACGTTGAGAATTGCCACGTTGGTGTACAATTTTTGATGAACAAACTTCGGGAAAAATATTGGATAGTAAAGGCGAGACAGACCATTAAGAAAATAGTGAGAAGATGTGTCACATGTCGCCGCTTGCTCAGAACATCAACATTGACATATCAACAATTGATGACCCTGCTGTGTCATGCAGAGGCAGTGATGAATGGAAGGCCCATGACTTATGTCAGCGACGATCCGAATGATCTTGTGACAATATCACCTTCCATGTTTCTACAAGGACAGACAGATGTCGAGTTTCCCGAGTGCCAAAATATGGGATCTAATCCAACGACACAGAAACTGCGCTATTTGAGCAATCTGAGGGAGGAGTTGAAAACACAATTCAGGAAGGAATATTTGTCCCTCCTGGTCCAGAGAAACAGAGGCATTTACAATCCAAAACTCCAGGCTGGGGATGTTGTCCTTGTTGGTATGGACAATAAAAGGCGTAACTTCTGGCCATTAGCAGTGATCGAGGAGATATTATTTGGAAGAGATCGAGTGAATAGATTAGTGAAGGTGAAAACCGCAGTAGGAACCTTCCTAAGACCTATTCAGAAAATATATCCCTTGGAAATATCATCAACAGCAGCTTCTTCGCGTTTGCTGAACGATAAAGAGAAAACTGCAAAAATACAGACTAGATCGGGAAGAGCCGTTTGTATACCCAACCGATTGGACGATTATTATTGTTTTTCTGTGAGCCTAGAGAAAAACAGGTGGGTGTATGTGGAATAATGGAGATCCATTATTCCGGACGCCGTCCGGACGGCTCGGGTGACAGCAAACAAAACAAGCCCAGGCTGCGCCCGCCGGCGAAATAAAGAGGGAGGAGAGCTTCCGGCCAGCCGCCAACAAAGGACTAGAACACAGCCTGGTCTTCTACCGACTGGTTGGGTGTTTTCCTCTGTCCTCTTAAGATGTATTAAATGAAGTTAGTTGGAAGGAGACTTTTACCCTCTCCTTTCTGCTAATTAGTGATCTTATTTAAATCATTGCAACAGCCCACAAAAATAATCATCACTGCGAATTCTTCTACCGAACTCGTATCAGTGTTTTATGAAACGACTACCCGACATTTCTTCACAGGGGGTAAACAACGACGACATTGTTCAAACTAGGCCTAAAAGAATTGTACGAAACCCTTATGGGCGTGCTGGAAAGCCAAAAGTAGAACTGCATTTCCTAGATATCATCGAACTCACAACTTTCGAACAAGCCATAAACAGCAAAGAGGCACCGTACTGGAGAAGGGCCATGAAGGATGAATTGAGAAGTCTTGAGGATAGAAACACGTGGACGTTGTCCGACCTACCACTTGGCAAGCGCCCAATTAGCAATAGGTGGGTATTTAGAATAAAGATAACTCAAAAGGGGACGTTGAAAGATTTGAAGCGCGATTAGTTGCGAGAGGTTTTTCTCAAAAACGAAACGTTGACTTTTTTAGACATATTCGCCAGTAATTGATTTTTCGGTCATCAGAATTATCTTTGCATTGACGATAAATAAAAATTGGTACAATCGACACTGGCAAGCTGCTAAACATATACTAAGATATATTCAAGCTACTAAGAATGTTTCACTCATCTATAAAAGAGGGTCTGATGATATTCTAGCATTTAGCGACTCAGATTGGGCTAATGACATATATGATAGACGATCAACCAGCGGGTCAGCTGTTACGATTAACGGATGTTTAGTGTCATGGAGATCTAAAAAGCAAAATTGCGTGTCATTATCTACAATGGAGTCTGAGTACATTGCTCTCGCCCAGATCACTAAGGAAATATTGTGGATAGCACAAATATTAGAGAATTTGAAATGCCTGACTAACGCCTCACGCCCAATAACAATATTCTGTGATAATAGAGCTACCATCGAGTTTTCTAAAAACAACATAGAAACCAATAGGTCGAAGCACATTGACATACGGTATCATTATATGAGAAAAAAGGTCATCAGCAGAGACATCCATGTGAATTACATCTCTACCAACGACAACCTGGCCGACATCTTCACCAAGAACCTCAAAAGGACTGCACATCAGAATGCTTGGGCAGCTATGAATTGTCTGGATACAGGCATTCTACCCGGCATATCCAAAGTGGGGGAATGAAGACGTTGGATAAGCCTACTTCTGCCGGGGAGGACTTACTCACCACTACGTCACGGCCAGCCAATCACTGAGCTGCCCAGGGGGAAGTCCATCCTCCCTCCCCCATTAGTCTAAATAAAGGAGCTTAACACTTGCTTTTTGTTCGCGTCGACTCTGCGTGCTTCTAATCTATCCATTTCAATCGTCAGATGTAGTGGGAAAATTGACTACATCCTTCCCTTATTATATCATCTAGTCCAGCTTCAACTTATAGCCCCACAACCTTAAATATAATCCATATATGATTTCATTTTGATTTATTTTACTTCTTCTCTCTTATACTATTTTTTCAAAATATATAAATATATTCTCTTAAACCAATTATCTTTCATTAATTATAGATTATATATATATATAAATTACTTTAAAATTATTTTTAAAAGATGTATATATTCAGATATCTTATAGGCAGTTAATTTTATTTTACTATGTTACTTATAGATGGAAAATTTGCCGGGAGGAAATTGATCCATAGAAGCATAGGGCGCCTCTCCCGTAGATGGCGTCAGGTTTTGACGGGAGAGGCGCCCTATGCTTCTATGTTACTTATATATTAAATGCCTTACATTTCATTTATTTGTGGATGTTCAGAGAGATATAATCCTTTCTCTGACAAATCACGCAGATATTGATATTTCAATTAATTTGAATAAGACAACTTAGAAAATAAATCGTAATTTATAATATGAAAAAAAAATCGGAACTAGAATAATATTTCAAAAAAGCGAAATAAAGAGGATTAAAGAAGGTATAAAAAAGGGAAATGACTCAAGAAGTGAACAAAAAAGTTGCGACGCTGTGATTAGATGTTGAAGGATGGTCTGATTCCCACGATGGGTGGAGACTTCACTTCTCTCACCAGCTTGTCCCAATGTTAACCCCGGTGTTTAAATGTTACGCCCTTTATTTAGAGGCAAAGTTTTTTTTTTTGCTTATCCATAGTACACGTGGTATAGGCCATGGTAATCATTGTGGGTAGAAGTAGGCGACTGCTTTTACTGTAAGTGTACCACATGTCTACACATGTGGAAAACAGTTCGACTTTGCACTTACAAATGTGCAAGGGCACCGTTTGGTTACTTTCGCTCGCTGGTGGGGTTGAACTTTTACAAGAATCGGAAGCCATTGGAGCATTTTTTTTTTTAATCAGAAAAAAGTGCCCAGTGCGGGAATCGAACCCGGGTTGTAGCTGTCGAAAACCAACGGTTCAGACCATCCTTCCACCGACCCCCAGAAGAAAAGTAAGCATCTTAATCCTAATTTACTAAACACCATAGGTCGTGATTCTCCGCGCCATCTATCGCAGTCAGCTGCAGTCAATCTGCAATACCCATGCGCGATGTTACTACATTTCTGTCCGTCATTGCGTATACAGAAGATAAAATATACTTTCTCCGTTTTCTAACCTATGTTTTAAATCGTTTTTCCACAATTTTTGGAAAAGTTGAATTATACTTCCTTACATATAAAACAGGCACTTTCAAAATTGCTTCGCTTTTCTAAAAAAAAAAAAGTGTTTTATGTTAAAATACAGATAAATTTTCAGAATAAACGATATTTTGAGAGTTGAAAAACTCTCTACAAAATTGAAAAACGAAGTATTTTCATTTTGAATTTAAAATTTAGAAATTTTAGAAACTGAGATATTCCATGTTGATAATAATTATATAAATGACACACGTACCGCAATTTAAAAATGTTTTCTGGCAGCTTTCGGGCTTTGCCCTTTCTCGTACACATTATATCCTCCCTCTATTTAAAATAAAATATTATCAATATAATAAAATTTCTACTTCAACTATAGGTTGAGAAAGGGCAAGACACGCGCGAAAGCTCCCAAAATATTAAATTGATTTAAAAAATATTGCTCCAAGTTATTTATATAATATTTATCGAACCTATCGTTGATTTTACAATTTATATTTTAAATGTGAGAATGTAATAAACATAATTCTACTGTTGTATTGGCAAGAGGAGTTGATCCTGTACAAAAAATGTTAAACAGCTAATTTTCTCTGTGATAATTGAAGATAGATATTTAAGTGTTAGAGATTTTTATAGAAACAGACGTTGAATCGAGTGAATCAATCTTTAAATTAAGGTTTATTTGAGTGCATTGCACAGGGAATCGTTTAAATCTATACCTGTATGCAAAGCCTAATGAAACAAATTTTTGCATAATCCTCAAGGAGATCCCGAACAGCTCCTGTTGAAGCTGGCGTTACCTTTCGATACATCCGACTGGTTAGGTGTAATCGACAATTCGTACGGTCCATCACCAAACTTTTCCCCATTTAGAAAGGTGATCCCTTGATGAATCTTCAGGTCCATGAACCTGCTTCATTCTACTGGATGTTGGAACAAGTTTTACTTTCTCAGAATGGAGTAATTTGATGGAAAATCGCATCTCATACTTTTTGTAGGAGAAGTGATGTCCTTTTTTAAAAATTGATGAAGAATCGACGAATTTTTTTACAAATGAAAAAAATTAGGGATTACAATATAAAAGTGATATTATACAAAGACAATGAATATACCAAGTTAATTATTCAAATTATAATGTTTCATGTAAAAAGAGAAGCCTGAATTACATATTGGAAAACCGTCCATAAGCTGGTAGTTTTATAATATATTTGGGTATGTGCATTTTCTCTACCGTAGATTAAAGTATTAAGACGTCGGGATATGTACAGTGTGCTATAGAAGGAGCAGGAACATGCAATCAAGAGGAACAAAGGGAAAAACTTCTATGAACGCTGCTTATTGGGAGCTTGTTTGGAATACATTTAGGTGATGTTTTCCTTCCATTTCTGTGTCGTTGGATCGATGAAATTAAAGCTACTGTTGTATCTACGGAGTCATTTCTCCCGGTGTAGGATAGATGGGCTGACAGCTACTCTTGTATCTACGGAGTCTATTCCCCCGGTGTTGGATGGATCGACTGAAAGCTTCTGTTGTATCTACGGAGTCCATTCTCGGTGTTGGATTGATGAGCTGGATGCTACTGTTGTATCTACGGAGTCCATTCCCCCGGTGTTGGATCGATGGACTGAAAGCTACTGTTGTATCTACAGACTCCATTTTCCCGGTGTCGGATCGATGAACTGACAGCTACTGTTGTATCTACGGAGTCCATTCCCCCCGGTGTTGGATCGATGGACTGAAAGCTACTGTTGTATCTACAGACTCCATTTTCCCAGTATCGGATCGATGAACTGACAGCTACTGTTGTATCTACGGAGTCCATTCCTCCGTTGTTGAATCGATGGACTGACAGCTACTCTTGACTCTACGGAGTCCATTCCCCCGGTGTTGGATCGATTGACTGAAAGCTACTGTTGTATCTACGGAGACCATTCCCCGGTGTTGGATCTATGGACTGAGAACTTCTGTTGTATCTACGGAGCCCATTCCCCCGGTTTTGGATCGATGAACTGAAGGCTACTGTTGTATCTACGTAGCCCATTCCCCCGGTGTTGGATCGATGAACTGAAAGCTACTGTTGTATCTACGGAGTCCATTCCCCCGGTGTTGGATCGATGAACTGAAAGCTACTGTTATATCTACAGAGTTCATTTTCCCGGTGTAGGATCGATGAACTGACAGCTACTGTTGTATCTACGGAGACCATTCCCCCGGTATTGGATCGATGGACTTAGAGCTTCTGTTGTATCTACAGACTCCATTTTCCCGGTGTTGGATCGATGAACTGACAGCTACTGTTGTATCTGCGGAGTCCATTCCTCCGTTGTTGAATCGATGGACTGACAGCTACTCTTGTATCTACGGAGTCCATTCCCCTGTTGTTGGATCGATGGACTGAAAGCTATTGTATCTACGGAGTCCATTCCCCGGTGCTGAATAGATGGACTGACAGCTACTGTTGTATCTACGGAGTCCATTCCCCCGGTGTTGGATCGATGGACTGAAAGCTACTGTTGTATCTACAGACTCCATTTTCCCGGTGTCGGATCGATGAACTGACAGCTACTGTTGTATCTACGGAGTCCATTCCTCCGTTGTTGTATAGATGGACTGACAGCTACTCTTGTATCTACGGAGCCCATTCCCCCGGTGTTGGATCGATGAACTGAAAGCTACTGTTGTATCTACGGAGTCCATTCCCGGTGTTGGATCGATGGACTGAGAACCACTATTGTATCTACGGAGTCCATTCCCCCAGTGTTGAATCGATGGACTGATAACTACTGTTGTATCTACGGAGTCCATTTCCCTGGTGTTGGATCGATGGACTGATATCTACCGTTGTATCTACAAAGTCCATTTTCACGGTGTTGAATCGATGGACTGACAGGTACTGTTATATCTACGGAGACCATTCCTCCGTTGTTGGATCTATAGGTTGACGGCTACTGTTGTGTCCACAAGGTCCATTTTTGGATTTTGTATAGAGTCCAAGGTATAGGTATATCTATGAATAGAAAATATAAAAAAATGTATAGGAAATTCTATGCAATTGGAATCTAATGAAATTCGCGGAATGTTGGTTAATTATAGGTAATTACGTGGGTGGCTGATTTGGACACCAACTATTTACAAAACTAAATGGAAAACTTGAATAATTTACATATCATAGAATACTTTATCATTATTTTATTGATATCGTATAGAGAATATTTACATATTCTTAAGACCAATTGTAAACATTTAAGTAAAGGTTTCATAATTTCTAGGATAGACAATGGACAATTAAAATAATTTTATTGACATCCTATCAATACATGCAGAAGTGCACATTCTGCACTATTTTAAAATAATTATATATATGTACAATGATACTATGTACATGTAATATGGCCCCTCTTCAAGCGCTGCAGAGTTTGATTGAGAATCACCAGCGGGTCTCCAGCGACACCATGTATTTCGCGATCTACGAAGATATCTATGATAGATCAATTGGCTATTACAAGTTGGTAAATCCCCAGGATCAGTATGCTATCAAAAGAACAAATTAGTAAGGTGAAAAGTTTCTTGTAAGGTTTTTTTTTAGCCGAGGTTTCATTTGTCTTTCTACTGGAGAAGCTCGGCTGAATGAAAACTTTACAAGAAACACTTCGACTCACGAATTTCTACTTTTTCAAATTGAGTATTATTCCAATATTAAAATAAATATATGGAGGACATATTATATTAAGATTTTAAAAAATATATATTTAATGGGAAGAGGTATTCAACCGAACAGAAACATCGTGAGACTAAAATATGAAACATTTGGTTCCTTAGTCTTAAGCCTCATAGGTGTTTGCCAAGTTATTACAGATATTGAAACTTTTACAGGATGTCATAATTCAACGAATCCTTTTCTTGAGGTCAAAACAAAATAAATTACGGTGAATTATTCTATTTACAACAAATATATTGCGGTATTTGTATAGTTTATTTATGTTTCCAAAATGGGTTTTTATATTTTGGTCTTTTCCGTTAAGTGAAAGAGCTGTGCTTGAAGCAAATATATGTTATATTTCTACAATTACAATAAATATCCACATAAAGCACGAATGCCTCTTTCAAAACAAAATAAATCAAACTTTTAATGTCTTTAGTTAAATTCAATAATTATAAAAGCCTATTTCCACATAGGTCAGTTATACGCAATTACCAGGATTAAACTTTCGATTACAGACTATATATGTGTTATTTAAAAATTATTTAATTATATATTATATTTTTCCTAGATCACACACAAATTACTCTGTAAAGTCGACCGCAAGATGTCGTGGCTTTAGACTATATAAACTCATTGTTTTTGTTATCCTTTGGTCGGCTCGAAACCTTTTGTAGATATGTAAATAAGTAATCTTTTTTTTTTCTTTACGCCGTGTGTCAGGTATTTTATCCTTAAATTATTTTAATCTGCACAATTAAAGCAAATTTTGACTAGAAAAACCTCTTATTATTCATGCTATGCAGTCGTTAAAAAAATAATGAGAGGTTTTTCTATGCACAATTTGTTTTAATTGTGCTGATTTAAATAATTTAAGAGACATGGTTTAGTAGTCATGAGCACGTGGCCGAAATTACTGCTCAGGTCTTCATCTGAAGAGGCCCGCCTGAGTACCATCCTCTTTCCATTTGGCTAACCTTTATGGTTTTCATTTGGTCCAACCTTTAAGGTTTTCATTCCTCCTAATTGGTTAATTAAATTAATATATTATCTTATATCGTGTTCTCCAGTTTTACATTATATATTTTTTAAAATAAGCTATACAAAAAAAATATTCACAAAAAAAAAAATGAAAAAAATATATCGTTTTTCACCAAGACATAAAATAGAGAGAAAAAACTTCTCTTTCTCTAATTAGCTTAATTTTTATATTTGGAAAATTAATATTATGGTTCTGTCTTTGCTCTTTTCTATAAAACTCTCTCTTCGCTTATTTCCTTTTTTACCCAACCTATGAGGCTTCACTGCCAATGTTTTGCTGGTGTTATTTTTCCCCTTTATACTACTATATGCTAACTACTTATTTATCACATATATAAAAACAAACCTCACATGTTTGAACTAAATAACAAATTTTATAAATTCTGAAATTCTCAACGGTATTATTCGATACAGCTTGCTGTTCTGACTCAAAGTTAAATTCAAAATTTGTATTTCTTAATATTTTACTTATCCCTATTTTCCAAAATATTTTCACTATTAATATATATTTATATATACAGGGTGGCCAGTGAGTCCCGATACCCTTTTAAAAATATTTGAACTAATAAATAATTTATAATATTTGTCTAATTAACATATGAGTGTGTTCAGGTTTCATCTAAGTTTAATTCAGAAAATGTCATCCCTCGATATTAAAGAAAGAATTGATATTATCAAACTCTATTATCAACATGGTAGTTTTACAACTCTACGACGTCAATGGTCAAAGCGTTCTGAGTCTTCTGCGCCTTCTAAATCAACCGTAACAAGAAAAATTAAAAAAAAATGACACTACCGGTTGTGCGGCAGATATTTCTAGATCAGGAAGACCACACTCTGCTACCTGTGAAACTGATATAAACCTAGTTAAAGCATCTTTAGAAGCTATTCCTCAAAAATCAACAAGGAGGTTGGCTCTCTCTCTCTCAAGAGCTAAATATACCCAGAACCTCCATCCAAAAATGCTCAAATGTCTTGGTTATAAGCCCTAATTCCTAAATTATTTCATGCACTTCATGAATATGATTGGGATAGAAGGATGTACTTTTGTGAAAAAAATGCTTGAAATGATCCAAAATGATGAATATTTGCCTTATCGAATAATGTGGATTGATAAGGTTATTTTTAAATTGAATGGCCATGTTAATCGACATAATTGTGTTTATTGGCCAGATTGGAATGATATTGAGATATTTCATAGGAATATAAAATTTAAAAAGGAAAGATTATTTTTAGAGGAATGGGTATCACGAGAATTTGGGAAAATAACTATAAATACTTTGGAAGATATTCCGCAACAATATGCTTCATTTTTAAATTTGAAAAGTAGTTAACAAGCTAGATAAAAAAATCGACATAATAGTTATAAATATATATAATAATTTTTGTGATTATTATTATTATATTACTTTATTCATTTATTTTTACTTAATTTATTATAATTTTATTATTATATATTTTTATTCCTAAGATCATAGTCTTTGACGAGTTTAATATTTGTTTTTGACTCGCGCATTAGATGTTGTACTAAATTCGAAGAATCACGTGAGAACGCCCTTGCAAACCTCAGAACAATTTTTAATGCCTTACCAAATGTTTATTTTTATTTACTTCTCCTGACGAAGACAAAAGATTTTGTCGAAACGTTGAGAAAATTAAAAACTCCAACTGGCCGAAGTGTCTATTTTTTATATAAATAATTGTGTTTATTAGGCCTCAGAAAATCCAAAGGTAGAAATTGAGAAAGAATTCCCCTGGCTCAACTGTTTGGGGTGGAATTTGTTCGGAAGGAATAACCGGACCTTACATTTTCGATGAAAAAGTGAATGGTGAGAATTATTTGAAAAGGTTGGAGGAATTTATCTAGCCAAATTTAGTTGGAAAACCTTTACCTCATGCAGGATGGTGCACATGTCCATTGCTCAAACATTGTTAGAACATTTCTCAATGAAAACTTCCCTCACAAATGGATGGAGCGCCGTGGACCCATTGATTGGCCTGCGCGGTTAACTGATCTTATTCCGGCAGATTTTTTTTTGTGGGGTTATTTAAAGGATAAATTTTATCATCGAAAACCCAAGACTTATAAGCGCAAATGAAAATTGCATTTAAAGAAGAATTAAATCTTGATGCGGATTTAGGTTCTCGTGTTTGTCAAAGTGTATCTATAAGACTTAAATCGTGTTTGGAAGCAAATGAAATACATTTTGAATAACTATCAAATATAAATATACATTTCAAAAAACTGTAATATATTACCTAAAATAAAATAGGTTTTATTCTAGTTTTCCTTTTAATTATTAATACTAGTATTAATAAAAAAATTTAAGGGTTTTGGAATTATATGTGCCACCAATTTTGGACGTTGAGGTACATCTTGCACTACGATGATGAAGGCCAACAGCCCGAAGAGCATAAGTGGTTATATATTTTTTTATTAATCACAAAAATGACGCATTCAACCAATTCTGTAACAATAAAAACTAAACGATTAGTTGATATTTATTCTGACAGATTCCACAGAAACTATTAGTTGCACGATCAGGAGATGCTTTTTCTCTTCATATATACAAGGTATGATCAAAAGGTTCGGGGAATTAGTCGAAAAATATTCTGAATGAGTATTCGAAAAATGAAAATCATCATCTTAATCACGAGACTTCGTTCTACTAGAAAATATTTATATCTTTCCGATATCTCAAATAATAAAAATTTTATAAGCAATTTTTGAAGAAAAGAAACAAAGGGGCGGCGTTTTTTAAAAATGGATCTTAAAAGTGAACAAAGTGTATGCATAAAGTTTTGTCAAAAATTAGGAAAAACGGCGTCAGAAACGTTTCAAATGTTGAAATTGGCGTTCGGGGAGGCAGCCTTATCACAATCAAAAACGTTTTAGTGGTTTGCCCGTTTCAAATCTGGTAGAATGTCAACCCTATATAACGCAAGCCACGGAAGACCTCCTTTGGAAAATAATGAAGAACTGACCCAAATAGCAGTGGTTTAATAAGAGAAAACACTAGGACAACGATCAGAGCACTAGTAGAAGAAACAGGTGTTTCATATGGAACGTGTCAAAAAATATTGACCGAGGATATTGAACTTGAAAGAAAGTTTTCGAAATTTGTTCCAAAAAATGCTTCATCACGATAACGCCCCACATAGCTCTTTCCGTGGGTGATATTTTGACTAAATATTTTACAATGCCTCACCCCCCGTACTCGCCTGATTTAGCACCAAATGACTTTTTTCTTTTTCCTAGAATGAAGTCAGTTCTACAAGAACATAGATTTGATACCGTGCCTTAAAGGAAAAATCGCTGAGCGTTTTGAGGGGCATTACTTCTGACGAATTTTCTGGGTGCTTCCGGAACTGGGAAAATAGATCGAAACGCTGTATAGATTCCCTCGGGCAGTATGTTGAGGAATATTAGTCATATTTTGTATATATCCATTTAATAAATATTTTATGATTCAACTAGTAGAAAAGCCCGTCCAAGGACGGGATCGGCTAGAGCAGGTGGATTCCTAATTTTAATTCTCACATTCCTTTTTGATACTTAATAATATGTAATCGGAAGCGTTCGAGGTAAAATAACGTTCATGATCCGTCAGGGATCGATCCCCTTCCGAGCGTTGCAACATTTTACCTTTCGGGTCATTTTATTGATATTTTTTTTAATTAACATTTTTACTTTAAAAGAGGTGAACTTACAATGAATAAATTTCTTTGTAAACAACATTTTTGGTGAAGCAAGCTGAACTATTTTCAAGAAGCCTTCCTTGCTTGCTTCCGTGGATTATTTTTATTTTAACACACTTAGAGCTTTTCACCCTAGAAAAAGAAACATATAACTGACCATGGCTAAAAACTGGTTCAGGTAAATAGATGCCAACCATTTCAAGAGTTTGGCCTTGTGATTTATTTATTGTCATAGCGAAGGCTAATTTTACAGGGAACTGTCCCCTTCTGAGAATGAAAGGAATATCAGAATGTATTGGGGCCAAGTAAACTCTCGGAATAAATACAGATTGATCTACTGCAGTGCCAGTCCGAACTTTTGCAATAATTAAATTAGGTAACAATTTAGTTACTACTAATCTCGTCCCGTTACAAAGACCTCGCTTTGTGTTTAAGTTTCGAAGAAGCATTATGATTGCTCCAACTTTTAGCTTCAGCTTATGAAGTGGCATTCCCGAAGGGTTAAGGCTGTTGAGAAATTCCGGTGGATAGCTCTCATTATCTTCAGGTGTCGCATCATCTATTGAGTCTGAGCTGAAATATGTTATGGAGTCACCTTCAAGGATATCTAAAACTCGGTTGTTGATATCATCAACATCCACATTTCTGGGACAAAGTATAGCCTTATCGGTATACTGTTCAAAGTCAGAAGGAAGCAATTTATCTCCATAAATTTCTTTGACTAAATCGCCGTTGCAAACCATTTCAGATGATATTTCAAATGTATCGGAGTCTAAGCCAAGATCATTTGTTAGCTCTCCATTTCCAAGCTTTAAAAGCCAGGCACTAAACTCTGGGTCAATTGACCTAATATTATTGTCTAATATTAAAATATTATTTTTTTTTCCATAGAGGATGAAATTTAATACTTGATTCTACAATTGCAGCTTGAGTTCCATGTGGAACAACAGGCAAAGTCTGTCGGAAGTCCCCTCCAAAGACAATGGTTTTACCACCAAGTGGTTTTTCATTTTGCATGATTTCTTTCAAGAGATTATTAATGCATCTAAGAGCATCTTTTGGTGCCATGGTAGCTTCATCATAAATGATGACATTTGCTTCTCGAATCTGTTTGGCGTCATCTGAAGTCATTCGCATTGATGATGTAGATGTATCCAACAGAGGAACAGGAAGTTTAAACTGCGAGTGATAGGTTCTTCCACCTTCTAGTAGATTTGCAGCTATTCCTGTTGACGCAACTGGTAATGCAATACCATTGTTGTCACGAATAGTGCTCAGAAGTGTCTTATAAAGAAAAGTCTTGCCACTTCCACCAGGGCCGTCCAAGAAAAATAACCTTTGTGGAAGGCTGTTATCGTCTATTGTAGACATAATTGCTTCAAAAGCTAATTTTTGTTTTGCATTTTGATCGATTTTTTTTCGCATTTCATCTGCTTTATTCTTTTCAGCTTCTGCATTATAAGTACTGACAGAAAAATCTGACACGTCAGGTGGAACTGGCAAATCAAAATCCCGGCAACTTTTGCCATTTGCTGTAAAGATATTCTGAATGTCTCGTAGGACACAATCAGTACAATATTGGCAATCTGATGTGTGTCCTTCGTGTAACCTTGCAAAGTCTTCGCATAAAAGCTTTTTGTATTTAGAAAACAGATCAGGGATATTGTGAGGCACAGCTAAAATGCAAATATGTGCAAACAATTCCCTTAATTGACGTGGCATTTTTTCACCTGCTGCTTCATGCAATGTATTATCCCAGACTTTATCGTCTTCAAAAAGAGATCGGGCTTGAGCTGTCTCTTTGAAACTTTGGTAATGGATACCGTTAAAAGTTTTCAGATTTTCAAAAGATGTTGCTCCGGATATATGAAGTAATAGCAACCGAAGACAAAATCGTTCACTATCTGATTGAATATTCACAGAGTACATTCTACCAATAGTACTACCTGCTCCTCTCTGTCTTGGGGTCCACTTTCGTAGTCTTTTGTCAAAAACATAATGCTGTGGAATATCCCCATAAAGAATATTTCGCGCGTTTTCATCTACTTGGTTCAGTTTAAACCAAGCCGTCAACGTTGTAGCTTTGTTCCCTGCTTGCTGTACAACTTCTTCAATGTTATCTTCATTGAAGCATATTGATTGTTGTCCAGGCAAATGCACCTGTAATCTCATAATTGAGTGGCTCTCTGATGCATAGGAAAACTAAATAGTCTCCAGCCGGCTTCTGGGGCACTGACGTATCTGGAGTCCATGTGAGATTTGATTTCGTCATGATTCAATGTTGCATGTTCTGTAATGCTTATGTTGGCGCAGTCATGTCCCTTGTACACATATTTAAAGAGGTACTTTACGCTTTTTACAGAAGCACAGCACTCCACGTTAATGTGGCAGTTATATCTTAGACTAAGCATTGGACAGTATGGAACAATCCATGAGTTATCGATGTATTTGCCATTTACGATAGCTTCAACGCCATTGTTTCTCCGTTTATATCGTGGATACCCGCTAACATTTACCAAGGTCTCTTCTTGGAATTGTTTAGGGAATTCCTTTGAGCAATGGCCATCAACCATGCAAGGGGAATTTAAGTTATGCTCCCCACATGGTCCATGTACCATATGCCTTGTGACTATTTCATACAGCCGAGGACGCGTTTCTTGGTCAGGTATTTCAGCAGATATAAATTGATCTATTCTTTCAACAGTGTTTGGTTTATCTTCAGGTGTCAATATTATCAGTATATGGGCATGAGGTAATCCCCTTTTTTGAAATTCAATTACATGAATACTTGCAATTGCTTTACCAAAAAAATCATTTTTTTAAATTTGTTCCAAAAGAAAGTCAAGTTTCATTTTAAATACTCGAACTACTAAGTCTGGTCGGGTTTCTACAGATTGGCCCTCTTCTAAGTTTTCAACTATTTCAAGCCATTTCGGATTGCATGTCATCGTGACAAAGAAATCAGGCTTCCCATGTTTTCGAACAATTGCCATGGCGTCCTGATAATTTTGAGCCATGTTTCTTGGGCTACCTTGGAATGAGGATGGAAGAATTACTGCTTTACCTGGCAGCAGTGGTACACCTTGGGCAGCAGCCTCGCTTTGAATATAATCCATTAATCCTGTGTATAATTCAGTGCGCGTTTTTTTTTTTTTATTATTTTGTCTAATATATTGCAGGCGATTGCTTTCCAATTTAACATAAGCATCGACAAAGTACTGTTGGGTTAATTTCCCAGCGCTTAATAAAGGAGTAAATTCATCCCTGATTGAAAGTCGATATTCATAATACTGCATCTGAGTAATCCGAGTCCTAGGATTCGCTGCGGGTGCTCTTTGAACATTTCTAACGCATGAGGGGTTATAACTCAGTTTGAGGTTAGGTGTCCAACTTTGGTCCCCATATGGAAATAAGATAGGGTAAACCATTGGTTCTAAGTTTGGATCCAATATTGAGATTCTTTGTGTTTTCCTTTCATTAGGCAAACTACGGCAATGGATTATCAAGTCACGTTCAAGGGGTGGTTCGCCATCAGCATTCTGAAAAATAATAGCAACTTCATTTGAGCGTGGTGCATTGTATCGTCGCTGATAATTTTTTCTGTCTTGGATAATTCCAAGAGATACAATAGACGGTTCAGTATTATTCGCAGTTGCCTCTTGCATACATTCTTTCTCCACCTCGTGGAGCATTTTGCATGCATCCGCAAAGGGATTTATGCCAGCAATGTATAAACTTAACAATTTCATCAAATCTGGGTTGCATCCCGAATTTTTGGAGATAATCATTCTTTGTCGTGCTGCTTCATCAGGATCTAAAATGTACAATTGAGCAAAAACTCTTTGATCATCATTTTCAGGATGCAAGGCACCTGGGCGGTGATAAATCTGTCCGTTGATTCGGAAACAATAGGGCCCATATCCAGGAGGAGGTGCAAGGTTTGCTCCCATTGAAGTGAATGCTAGGGCACTGTTGACGGAACGGATGTTTTCCATGAAGTTCTTTGAAAGTTGATGCTTTCCAGTCATTAAAATTTCAAGTAGTTCAGAGGTTTGAATCGGTTCAAGTTCGACTTATCCTTTGGAACAGCATTTATGAAAAGTTTTACTGTATGTCGTTTGTTCCAATTCGAAATACTTTGCTCTACATTTTGGGCAAACTTGATCAAGTTGGCCACAAAAGTGCAGGGGAATTTGATCTTCCTCGAAACATGTCCCTGTTGGCAAAGGTAGATTATCTCCCTGTCGAATTCTTTGCATCCTCAGCCTACTGTATTCCCTTTGAAGGGCTCTTTGATTTTCGCTCATATTCATTCGGTATTGCCGTTGTTGTTCATTATGCCGTTCTCTTACGGGTGAATTTAAACGTCTTTGTCGCTGCTGTTCAATACGACGTTGCTTTGCTTCGATGGCCTCAACAATAGAAAGGGCTCTTTTAGGAGACATTGTTTATAAAAATAAAATAATCAAGCTAAATTAAAAAAATAAAATTATTTAAAAAATATTATTCCTCAAATAATAACCGAATAAATTGCCGAAAGCAAAAAATGACTAATAAGGTCAGAATAGAATAAAATAAAGGAAGAAAACAAAACCCAAACAGACCTACAGCCGGCCACGTCACTTAAGTGGGGGGGGGGGGGGGCGGCCAAGCCAATCAGGTTTGAACACGTCACACAGAATCGACATCAAAATTGTTATTATAATTTAAAAAGAACAGTGAGCCAGAGATAAAAAAGTATATTCGCAGTTTTTTTGTTACCAAACAAGCCAAATATGATGATAAATATCGAATATAAAGTTATAAGTCAAAAACAATTGAGCTATATTATATTAATTAATATAATAAATAGAAACGGTCATTCTTTTTTCTTTATATATAGGTTTTGCAACTTTAAGACATTTATAAGAGACAACAATAAAAAACAATAATATAAGACAGCACAATTTAATTTTTTACTTTAACAACATTTTCATTTTTAGATTTTCTTTGAAACTCTAACATCAATATGTTTTCGTTATTGAAAAACCTTAATTGGAAATAACATTATTTCAGAGTACTGTTTTAGTTTTGTTAACATTCTAATATTTTAATATATTGCATTTATAATTATATATTATATTTATAATTTATATATTATATTATATTTTATATTATTATATTATAATTATATATGTTGTAAGATTTAGGTACTTACAGCTTGTAGGAAGGCATGAGGACGTTGAGGATTATATGATAATAATCTTTATTATCCATTTAGCAAGAAAAGACAAAGTTATGGTAGCGAACAGTTATTGAAGTATAGAGAAGAAAGGTAAACAAACAGTTGTGATGATGATAGGTCCAGTGTGGCGCTAGCTGTCGTAGCATTCAGTTATCCAACAAATCCCCGGCATGAATGTGGAGACATCACGAGGTTGTAGCGTAACTTCTCAAATGTCGGCCTTGGTAGCGGCTTGGTCAGAATGTCCGCCTTCATGTCGCCAGTTGGGCAGTAGATCATTTTTATCACTGTCTTCTTCTGAAGATCCTTCAGGTGATGGATCTTGGTTGCGATGTGCTTGGTTCTAGAAGACACTTTTTCGGATGAACATATCTTGAGACATCATTGATTGTCTTGGTGGAAGTAGATTGGAGCTTTCTGTTCCAGTTCGAGATCCTTTAGCAAGTCGAGAAGCCATAACAGTTCTTGTGAGGCTTCAGCTGCGGAGATTAGTTCCACTTCGGTGGATGAGAGAGATACGCAACCTTGTTTCCCAGTCATCCATGAGATGGGGTTTGATCCCAGTAGGAACAAGTTTCCGCTTAGTGATTTTCTATCGGTGTTGTCGCTTGCCCATGTGGCATCGCTGTATGCTTCCAGCGTGGGAGGTTTTTGGTTAGATATGCGTAGCTCGAGTTCTTTAGTAGTTTTTAGATATCTTACGATTCTTTTTGCTGCATTCCAGTCACAATTTCTAGGATTCTGGTTTCTGCAGCTGAGTATGAAGACTGGAGCTGCGATATCTGGTCTGGATACTACGCTTAGGTACAATAGTGAGCCTATCAGTTGTTGGTATTGGACGTTGTTTGGTAGAAGTTTTTCATCAGATATACCGGGATATCCGCTTTCCATTGGAGTGAAAGTAGGTTTCGCTTCTTGGAGATTGTACCTTTCAACTAATTCTTGGATTTTATTCTTTTGGCTCAGAAGGAGTTCACCTTCTCTGTTCCTTGAGATTTCTATACCAATGAATTGAGTGGGGTTTCCAAGGTTCTTTATTTTGAATTCTTTTTCGAGAGTTTTTACAGTGTTTTGGATGATTATCTCGGAATCGCTTGCAAGGAGCATGTCATCCGCATATAGAATCAAGTAGATGGAATGGTTTTCTTCATTCTTGGTGAATAGGCATGGGTCTACAATGCTCTGTTTGAAGTTATTTTTAATTAGAGTGCTTGCAATTTTTGTGTTCCAAGATCTTCCGGCTTGTTTTAGACCGTAAATTGCCTTCTTTAGTTTGCAGACTTTGTTTGTTTGTTTTGTATGGAGTCCTTCTGGGAGTTCCATGTAGAGTTCTTTATCTAGGTCGCCGTGTAGGAACGCTGTCTTCACATCGAGGTGGATCACTTGCATCCCTTTGTAGACTGATGCAGCTAGGAAGGCTCTAATTGTAGAATGCTTCACAATTGGTGCAAAGGTTTCTTCGTAGTCTCGACCAAATTTCTGATTGAACCCTTTTGCTACGAGTCTGGCTTTGTACCGCTCTATTTCTCCTTTGGAATTGAGTTTTTGTTTATAGGTCCATTTACATCCTATGATCTTTTTGTCCTTAGGTAGAGGCGTTAGTTCCCATACATTGTTCTTCTCAAGAGAATTTAGTTCTTCGTTCATTGCTTGTAGCCATTTATTTCTTTCTAATTTTGGTAATTGTAGGACTTCCGAGTAGTTGGTAGGTGTCTGAATGTCTTGAGCTACAGTTTTGTACAGCATGTAGTCATTTCTTATGGGAGGTATTCCCTTTGTTGGTCTCGTGGATCTTCTTTGTGTGACCACTTGTGTTCCTGTGCTTGTACCGGGTTGAATGTAATCCTCGGTTTCTGAGTCCTCAAGGTTTTCGGATTGTGTTCCTGGTTCCTGACTTTCCTCTGCATTACCAATATGATTGGAGGAAGTTAGATCTGTACTTAGTACTTGTGGTGAAGTTGTTTTTGTGGAAGCGAGGTGAAAACCCATTTTCTTTTTCTATAAATTTTACGGATCTGCTGATTGTGATGTTGTCTGTATCGTGCAGGATTCTGTATCCTTTGCTTCGATCATCGTATCCAAGAAAGATCCCTTCGATAACTTTGCTATCCAACTTGTTTCTTTTTATCTTGGGAATATAGGCGAAGGCTTTACATCCGAATCTTTTTAGATGCTTCAGACTGGGCTTCCTGTTGGTCCATAGTTCAAAAGGAGTCTTGTCTGTAGCTTTCGAGGGTATTCGGTTGTGTAGGTAATTAGCTGTGGTAACCGCTTCCGCCCATAGAGACTGTGGGAGTCCTGAGTCAAACAGCATGCATCTTGTCATCTCCATTAGTGATCGATTTTTCCTTTCTGCTACTCCGTTCTGGGCTGGTGAGTAGGGGACTGTTAGCTGATGTTTGATTCCGCTTTGGTTCAGGAAATCTTCGACTTGTCGGTTTACGTACTCACGACCGTTGTCTGTCCGTATGGTTTGGATATTTTTTCCAAATTCCGTGTGTGCTGAGATGACGTAGTCTTTTATTTTTTCATAGGCTTCGTCTTTTCCTTTCAGGAGGTGGATCTTCGTGTATCTGCTGTAGTCATCAGTGAAGGTGATGAAGTATCTCTTACCGCTGAGAGAGTTAGTTGGTAATGGACCGCAGATATCACTGTGGACAAGTTGAAGCGTTTCAGTTGCTCTGTACTCTGTCTTCTTTGGAAATGGGGTTTCGGTGAGTTTTCCTTGAATGCACTGAACGCAGTCTGTGCTGTGCGAACAGTTATTTAGACTTAGTCCTCTTGCTAGGTTCTCATTTCGAATCTTCTTAATTGATTCTATATTTCTGTGTCCTAGTCTGTCGTGCCAGAGCATGAGGCAATTTTTGTTCTTGCAGTGGTTTTGTTTTGCAACATTTGCTTTGAATGTGCGAGTTTGGGGGTTGTCATCCAGGTGGAGTCTGTACATTCCATTATCAAGTATACCGTTCGCGAGGGCTGTGTTGTCTCTTTCGATGGTACACCAATCTCTGTTGAACGTTACTTTACATCCGTTGGAGGTGGCCGCACTCACTGACAGAAGGTTGTCTGTTAGTTCCGGGATGTAGAGAACTTTTGTGAGAAGTAAGGTGTCAGTCTTTCCTTGGGGTGTGATGACTTTGATTTCTCCTTGTCCTATCCCTTTGACCTGCAGCTTTTTGCCATTAGCAACCACAACATTTTGTGTTTGTTCTCTGTTAAGTTCAGTGAAGAAGCTTTCATCGTACGCCATATGAGATGTGGCTCCAGAGTCGACGAACCAGTTGTGTACACTTGCTTCTCGTTGAGTGCAATTGAGAGCTTTTGGGTTAGGTCCTTTTGTTGTTCTCTGATTTGTGGGTTGTTCTTGGGTGACACTCGACTGATTTGTGTACTTTGGTACGTTTCCTCTTCTGAAGTTTTCATATTTGTACTCTTTGTTGCTGTTGTTTCGCTTTTGATAGTGCCAACATTCTTCTTTGGAGTGGTTTGGTTTGTGGCAGAAAGAACAGAATTTCTTCTCTTTTTCTCTTCTTTGGCTTGAAGCTCTGTGGAGGCTTTTTAAGGCTTTTGATGCGGTGCTTTCGTCTTTCGAGCTTTCTACTCTGCGTGCGTGTTCATCAAGGAGTTTGTTCTTGGTAAATTCAAGCGTTAGCTCGTCATCAGGCCTTGATTCCAACATCGTGATGAGATTGGAGTAGCTCTTTGGAAGCGAGCAAAGCAGTATAGCCGTGATGTGAGAGTCCTTTAGTGTTTCGCCAATGGTTCGCAGTTTGTCAACAAGTTCCATCATGGTAGTGATGTGCTGTTGCATGTCTTTGTCTTCTTCGAGTTTTAAGCTGTATAGTTTCCTTAGCAAATAAATTTTTCCTGAGAGTGTTTTTCTTTCATAGATGTTTTTAAGAGTGTCCCAGGTAGCTTTGGCTGCTAGTAGGTTTTTGACATGCACTATTTGTGAGTCGGCGATGCTTAGATTAATGATAGCTCTAGCTTTTGAGTCTTTCTTTTTCCATTCGATTTTAGGTTCATCTGGAATATTTTCGGTGACAACTTCCCAAAGATCTTCCTTTTGCAAGAGCATTTCAATTTTGAAAGACCATAGTGAGTAGTTATAGCCGTCGAGCTTATTTAGGGTTACATCGTGGCTCGGGAGTGACGCCATTTTTGCTAAGCCTTTTTTCTTTGTCTTAACTCGTTAGTTGAATTTCATGCAATATTCAGTCTCATAATCTAATTGTTGTAAGATTTAGGTACTTACAGCTTGTAGGAAGGCATGAGGACGTTGAGGATTATATGATAATAATCTTTATTATCCATTTAGCAAGAAAAGACAAAGTTATGGTAGCGAACAGTTATTGAAGTATAGAGAAGAAAGGTAAACAAACAGTTGTGATGATGATAGGTCCAGTGTGGCGCTAGCTGTCGTAGCATTCAGTTATCCAACAATATAATTATATTATTCTTACTATTTTATTTAGTGTGTACTCTCACGGCATAATATCAACATTTTATAGTATAGTGTAAAAATGCAAAAAAAAAAAGTTACATTATAATATAACACTATATAATATAACAATGTGACATAGATCGATTTTCGATATATATTGGAATTTTATTCTATTTTATTTTGAGCGTCTATTTTGAATATTCACTAAATATCGAAATGAATATTAACTAAATATCGAATAAATAATATAAATATATGTTTGTAAAAATTAATATTTAATAAAATGAAAAATACGCATAGGCATATTTAATATAAGCAATATTAAAATAGCCAATTTCTGGCGTAATTAAATACAGTAGAACTTGGATAATTCGAACTTCTTTAATTCGAAAACCTCTTTAATTCGAATATTTATCTTGGTCCCTAGAATTTCTTATATATATAATTTCCGTTTTTAATTCGAATTTTTGGATAATTCGATTTTTTTTATGGTCCCTTGGGGTTCGAATTATCCAAGTTCGACTGTATTGGCGTATAAAATAGAATATTAAGAGAGTAGTTAGGGAACAAACATACATACAGACAAACAGACATTTTTTGCGCATTGATAATTAGATATTATAGATAATCTTAAAATATAAAAAATATGAAAAATGATCTTAACAAAATAAAAACGGTGCTAAAATGAAAAATTAAAAATGAAAAATGTTATTAAAGTGTAAAATGATTTACTAAAATGAAAAATGTCGTCGTTAAAAGTACGCATTTGAATATTTAGACTATAAAAATTAGAAGAGAGAAGGCAAGTATGAAAAGTATTTAAAGTGTAAATTATGAATATTATCAAATATGTGGCTGATGTGGCTAGTGTAAATTACGAATATTTATATATCAAATTATTTCGTTTTATTTCAATCAATGGCCGAGCGTGTCGCTAACGTCGAGCTTAACGTCGAGCTAAATGCGTATTTTTGCTAACTGCGTTATTTTTAAAAGTTTAAATATAATTTTGAAATAAAATTTATTCCTCAAATATTCACCGAATAAATTGCCGAAAGCAAAAAATGACTAATAAGGTCAGAATAGAATAAAATAAAGGAAGAAAACAAAACCCAAACAGACCTACAGCCGGCCACGTCACTTAACAACGTAACTTGAACACGTGACACAGAATAGACCAATCCTATTCGGCTTCAACGAACAGACGCTTTATTATATGTGATTCCCCGAATTTTATTATCATACCTTGTATATCCTATTTTTCATAATGCTGATTTAAAATGAATACCTATTATTTTATATAAGAAAAAATAAAACTTTTTATTTTAAAATGTTTTTTTAATAAATAGCTTTTAATTATATACATACATTTTACATTGTATACATGTGTCGCCAGTCGTCTATATTTTGTCGCACTTTGTTATCTTGTGTGTCTTTAATAAAGGTCACTATGTATCAAATATCCTTCAGAGTTATTGTCTAAATCTAGATATACATGCTAAAAGGAAAAGCTTCCTTTTGTCCATGAGTGTATTAAAAAAAAAAAGAAAATAGCGATATTCCCTAATTAAGTTATTTATTTTCCACGACGTTTCGATGAAAATCTTCAACTTTAGACAGGACCAAAAGTGAGGAACAAAAGAATAAAATTACTATAAGGTAAATATAAATATGTTAAATGATCTATAACTTAATTTCGATGCTGACAAATATTGATATTTTATACTCCCACAATATGACGGCATACACCATAATTTGGTTGACGAAGGTACTTGATTACATATTCGATTTTACAAAAACTCCAGATTATAATATTCACCGTAACGTTTCGTTGAAATAATACTTTGAATACTTTTTACAAAACAACTAAGCATGTAAAAGTAGCCCTTTTTAAGTAATTAATTATTTCAACTTAGACACCCTTCAATTTTTCCAAAATATGTGTGACGAGCTGAAGTTCTATTACTATATATTTATATATAGTAATATATCATATATACAGGGTGTACCAGGTAAATTGGGACTAACTTTGACAGTCCATAAAACAAAAACTACTTGAGATTAAAAACTTGTTTTTTTTTCATAACGTAGCCATATTCATGTAAAATGCAACAGTACATGTGTGCGCAGTGTAGTGATGAACAGTAACCGAGAATTTGAAAATCGAGCTGCCATCATCGTTGCTCTGCGCGCCGGAAGGAGCCCCAAAGAGATAGTGGATTTTCTTAAGTTGCCCAAAACCACTATTTATCGTGTCAAGAAGCAGTTTGATGAGACCGACAGTAACAAAGAGGGGATAGCTACAAGGAAAAAGCACTCGCGTCGATCGGACAGGGTAAGAGGCGAAGAATTTGTCAAAAATGTCAAGGAGAAGATTGATGGAAACCCTGGGAAGAGCATGAGGGCCATAGCCAAGGAAATGGACGTTGGCTCTATGACAATTGTCAGAACTATCCATGAGGACCTTGGTCTCAAGTCTTATGCCCTTCGGAAAGGTCAGTTGCTGACTGAGAATATGAAGAATAACAGAAAAGGAAAGGCTGCTGCCCTCCTCAACAACCTGAAACACGACTCTTTTGGCATGCTAAGGTTCTTCTCTGACGAAAAGAACTTTGACGTGGACCAAAAGGTAAATCCCAGGAATGATCGCTGGATCTGTAAAGACCCCTCAGAGATACCTGTCGTGATGGACACGAAATTTCCTGCCTCCGTAATGGTCCTTGGCGTTATCAGCAGTGAAGGTGATGTCATGCCTCCCCATTTCTTTGAGAAGGGCCTTAGGATGAACGCTGACACCTACATCAATGTTCTGGAGACCGTTGTGAAGCCTTGGATGGACATGGTGGCCGCAGGAAGGAAGTATGTCTTCCAACAGGACTCAGCTCCAGCCCATAAGGCAAAAAAGACACAATCGTGGCTGACACTTAACGTCCCTAGTCACTGGGGTCCTGATATTTGGTCCCCTAATTATCCAGATTGCAATCCCCTCGACTACTATGTATGGGGCGTTGTTGAGAGAGATGTCAACAAAGCTCCTCATACCACCATCCAGTCTGTCAAGAAAGCAGTTCACACGGTGATGACCCAAATGGACAAGGTCATCGTCGCCAAGGCCTGTGCTTCATTCCGCACTCGCCTCGAGACTGTTGTAGCTAATAATGGAAACTTCATTGAATAAATAAAAACTATATCCTTTTATCTACTACTGTGTCAAATTTCATTCGGATATTTTAATTTTTACTTGCAAAAAATTTCAGTTAAAATACCATTGTTGAAATTCCCAACTTACCTGGTACACCCTGTATAATGTCAAATATGTGATTATGAATAGAACATATATATTATACAAAAACTAAAGCCTAAACAATTCAATTTTTATCATAGAATGAATACACGAATCGTTTGTGTATGTTAAATATTATCACATTGACTCACATTTATTTATTTGAGAACATCTAGAACGTTAGAGTCGCTGAATAGAGCCTACACACAGAACGAGAATAGGATGTAATCCACGACATCCACTGTGGTAAATATTTGAAGTAAAGTGCCAGCTTCAACGGCATGTCTGTAATGGAAACACACTGCGCTTCGAATAAATAATGGATGAATGCACCACATCACCCAGCGCCTGTATCCTACCTTTCCCTCTACACAATACATTCGGTTGTGAAACAACCTGTGCAGTAATTTTCTCCTATTGCTAATTGCCAATTAACAGAGATAGTGGCGATCAGGTTATTTTTGCCATATTATTTCAAAATGTGTTTAAATATATTTATAATAATTACTCTGATTATAGTTTAAAGACAACGAGGTGTAAAATTGGTGGGAGGCTCTCAGTGGTGTGAATAGATAAAGAGAGAATATTGGTTGGTTTTTACTTCAAAAGTGAAAATTACTATGTAAAGAAAGAGTATGAAAAATAATCTTATTAGCCAGGTTTATATATGTAACAATGCAATGGGGGGAATGAAGGACTTGTTTAGTCAGAAGTCAATATGTAACTATTCGAAATAGGATTTGGCGAAATATCTACAGGGATATATTCCCTAAATAGTAGTTTCAATATCCCCAGCCTTCAAGCTCTAACGCCCTTCTACATGGGTTTCTACAACCGTAATGCATATATATCTTCAGGGTAGAACGTTCTCCGTAAAAGTTGGAACATATATATCAAGTCCTCGGCAAATAGAATCTGGTGTTCCTCAAGGCTCAATATTGAGTCCTATACTTTTCAATTTATACATCAATGATATTCCACATATCCCACAATGCCGACTAGCTCTTTTCGCTGATGATACTGCCCTGTTATCCAGCTCGCGTTCCCCAGATATTTTAATTTCCCGCCTTCAAAACTATCTTGAAATCATTTGCAATTGGTGTGATAAATGGAAACTCAATCTGAATCCAAAGAAATCTCAAGCAATTATCTTTCCTCCACAAAATAGCTTCAAGTTCACACCCAGGACAAATCTTATAATTTACTCATCTCCCATAAATTGGACCCAGCAGGTCAAATATTTGGGAGTCACTTTCGATTCCAAACTGAAATTCACCAGCCACGTGAAGGATATAATAAGAAAATCTTAAATAGCCAAAGCCTCATTATCCAATATGTTCAGTTCAAAAAGTGGTTTATCTGTTAACCAAAAATTTACTTTATACAGAAGCTGTATTCTCCCTATAGTAACATACGCATTGCCTGTATGGTTTAAATACATAACCTTGACTGATAGGAAAAGAATAGATGCATTCATGAGAATTTGTTTAAGAAGTACTGTAAATGCCCCATTTAATCTATCAAATGCAATTTTAAAGCAGGACTTAAACCAGCCTAATATAGAAGAAATATACATATTCTCGACCCAGAAATTATATCTAAAACTCTCTACTTCTCAAAATCCAGTTATACAAGAATTGTTCCAATTTGATGGAGACCTCAATCCAAGACATAAAAGACCTGGACTTCACTCTACCTGAACTGTGACCTTCCAGTCAGTTCTGAAGGCCATTTTTTAGAAATTCTTGATGCCTAACATCCACGACAAAGTGACTCGTGAGCTTTATGCTCGAATGGTACACTGTAAATTTAAGAGGAAATAAATAAATAAATAAATGCATATATATAAGGGGGTTGATTAATCAGAAGTAAATATGTAACTTATTAAATAGAGAGTGGGGACATTTTTAGTCGGGGGTAAATATGCAAAGCGCGAGTGAAGGAAGCTGTTAAGACAAGAGTAACTACGTAAAGAGGGAGGGAGCCAAGTAAAGACAAAGGTTGTAAGGTGATCGAAGGCCCATCACCACTAGATAGATGGTATTGCAGGCCGAGGTAATCATCTAAATTGTTCAGGATGAAGATGGAATATCGGCTATACATCACCCCGCAATCTCTACTGACCTCATCGCCTTATATAGATCGCCATATTCATCTTCTTGTGTCAGACATTCTGACATTTGGTGTTCAACAAAGAGGAACATATTGACAGAGTGGTTATAGTCAAATTGTTAACAAGGACCCGTTGTATATGCGACATAGTATTTAAAATACATCAAGAGCGAAAAATGCGATTTGAAATGTCCCATTAACGTTTTCAAAATGAATAAATTCATAAATAGATCGTGAAAAATAAAATTTTACGGACTGCTGACTTGCCTTTATGTGAATATGGACAAATTTATTCCCCCGAAGTAAGTTCGTGGAGCCTCCAATGTCCCCGGTAGTTTTATTCATATAAAAATTAAAACAAGTACTCAATAGTTTCTATTCTCAGATACAGATGGCGCGTTAATTTCTTATGTTTTATATATAATTCACAAATAAACATCTAATAAGTGATTTAAATATTTACCTCTATATGTAAAAAGGTGGCATAATGTTTTAGGTGCAAGAAATAAAGAAAGTGAATAAACCATCAGAACAAAATGCTGACCAAGAGATTGAACATTACAAAGATTGCAGATGCTAGACACTTGTATATCGGGATAAATACTTGTCATTTACAAGTTGCACTGGATACAAGACATTTAACACCAAAAAGTTAACAATCAACACCAAAGCTGTTTGATCCCAAGGATCCATAAATAAACCACTTCCAATTGTTCTTTCAGCTATGTAAAATTTTGAGAGGGCCTGGTTTATCAGTGGTAAACCCTCCCAGTGGTTTTGGAAGTTTAATCTTTCAGGCTGTTCTGATTTTACATTGAGCTGTGTTGCCTATATATCTGAACTGATGAAGAATTATTGAAAGTTATTTAAATAACTGTATATGTTACATAAAACCTTTCATTTAATTTTAAAATCAACGTTTCTAGAATAAACTAATCTGTAAAATCGACCGCTAGATATCCGGTTTTTCTTACATAAACCTATTGTTGTTGTTTCCCGTTGGCCGGCTCAAATCTTTTTGTACATATGTAAATACCTAATCTTTTATTTTCTTATTTACGCATTAAATCTGGTATTTCTACCTTAATTATGTCTATAAGTACAATTAAAGCAAATTGTGATTCAAAGTTTATTTTATAAGTTTTACCACGACTGCAATAATCAATATTGTAATATAATACTGCAATTTAAATACTCATGTATACCAAAATCAAGCAGCCGCTAATAATTCAAAATCTCGAAATAATTACAAAATAAGCAAAAATATATTCTATAATATATATATGTGTGTGTGTACATTTAATATTTAAGGATATAATTATAAAAATATGAACATTTTAAAGGCAGGCATCGTGTAATAGATCTTCTGCTAACATATATAAGCCAGTTAAGCTTCAAATATATATAATGATATAAGGTAGGTGTGTGATATTTGAGACTATCTTAGGGCGGTTTCTCTTTGTAAATCTTTCAAACAACCTCATACTACGATATCTAATATACTACGATCGTATTTCGAACTAAGTAGTATATAGGACCTCTCGTCGTAGAGTCCCAAATACAATCCTAGTAAGGCATAATAATTCCATTCAGAAACACACCGGAGTTAAAACCTAGTTTTTCTGGTACCGATTTCAACTTCAGTATCTATATGGATAGATATAAATATAAATACATAAAGTTGGTTCTCAAATTAGCTACAGGTTTCTAAGAATGAGTTTATTTTCATTTTATTAATGTAAACTCAAGCTTTCGGACATTTCTGCTTTTCTACAGGAGAACATAACCGAATAATAATAAACGCTGTTTAATACCAACTAATCATTTGAAGAACAACACGAATGAAACTTTTCGAAGCTTCTTCCATGACAACATATCAATATATTTCTGGCCTGACTTTCATAATTCTCAATTCATTTCTAATCATGGAAATTTCAGAATATTAAAAAAATTAAAACAGTGGAAGACTCGAGTTGTTTTTATGGACATGAGGAACAAACCACAGAACATCTTTTACTGGATTGTCCTGTTTTCAAGACTATAGAATCGACAATAATTTAATAATAACAGATCCGGGTATTTATTTTCCAGTAAATAAATGTATATTAAATTTAATACCTTTTATAATAAGATGCACTAGCGCGCCATTGAAGAAATTGTTTAATTTAAAAAAGAATCTTATACGCCTTTTAAATAGTTTCGAATTTTAATACCTTTTGTCGATATATTTTGAATTATATAGCAGCAAATATATTTTAAGAAACTTATGTTGATTGCAAATATTGACAGAAATTTCTTTCCTTTGTACACAGTTCTCTGTTTTCGTTTTTTTCTCTCTTTCACTCCTTGTTAATATCATATGACTATTATTTACGCCCTAAATTATTGTATATATATGTATAGACAAATGTCATACATGTATGACAGCCCCAGTGTCCTTAGGGGGACATAGCGCTTTAAATTGATATAAATATTAAAATATCACATATATTTTCTATATATATATTTTTTAAAAGATAGAGCAATCCATAAATAAATCTTTAATTAAAAAGGCATATATTGGATCAAAATATCATTTATTTTACCAATATTTCAGTTGGCTGAACGCCAACCTTTATCGAGGTGTTATAAAATATTTAATGTATGTCAAAAAATATATATTTATATATATGTAGATAATACATAAACAGAGTTTTCAGTCGTAAAGTTTTAAGCTATCTCCGCCATAAATAATCATATGTGTGTATTGTATATTTTAAACTCTATAATAATGACACTTTCAGTATATGTCACATGTCTTCCAATTAGAGCCGATACCTTATCCTATCCTTCTATTGAAATGTACACTATTTCTATTTACTACCACCCCATATTTTGTATATAAACTATTTGTATTTTAACCCCCTATTTGTATTTAAAACTAAAAATGATGACGTCAAAATAAAGATCCAAAGAGTGTTCGGTCAGCTGGTGGCAGGGACAGAGGGGAGGAAAAAGGCAACGCCCATGTGGGGTCCCGAGGGACATTTTTATAGACGACCCCTGTAAACAGGACAGGTTTTGGCAGGGGGTCAGCAGATGTTCTAGGGTGTGGCCATCGGCAGGCGGCTTCTGTCTCTTACACTCTCTCCCTCCATGTCTCGGGGTTAAGCATCCAATTTTGTGTCATGGCCTCTACCTCTGTCCCTTGGGCTGTCCCCGATCACTCTCGATGCTAACATCTAGCCCTGCCTCTGCTTCTTGTTGTCCGCGTGTGGGAAGAACATCAACACTCGCCTCACGTACACGACTGCCAGTTCATCCATACGTCGGCAGGATCACATTTGCAACAATATAACATATATATAATTAGTTAGTATCTAATGGTGTTTATTTATTTTTCGTTTTATATACTCCTGTAGAAGGGCAGATATGCACAAGAGCTTGGAATTACATCATTAAAATGAAAAGAAACTCATCTATAGGAACCAATCATATTATTTTAATTATATTAAGGACATATATTTTAAATCAAGTTTTACATTGCTCTAAATTTGAATTTAAATAATCTTTATTCAATTTTAACATAGGTTATATATGCAGTCCAAATTCGAACATATCATTAATACCATCTGGCAGAAGATTTTAAGTCAGAAGATCGTCTGCCACTAATCTCACGTGAAGACTATACTTAGAACTAAATCATATTGAAGGCAGGAATCTGCTGACATAGTATACAAGTCATATACTTTGAATATGCTATATAAACATTCTTTTTATCATAAAAATAATGTCCATATAATTTGAATCTTGCTATTAAATATTTTATCTGATGATCTCTATTTCTAAGCATTTATATATATATTAAGATGTATTATTGTTTATTTTTAAAAATAATCATACGCGTCTATAATAGTTTCTAATTTTGATAACAGATGACGCGCTAATGCATCTTAATATAATTGTTCTAACAAAAGACACAAATTAATATTTGCGGAGGAGTGATTTCTCGAAGCATATTATAATTTTATAATTATATGTAATTGTGCTGTCCTCAAAGCTTATGTCCATAGTTCATCTAAAATACCCATTTCAAGTGTCTAGGATCAGTATCACTATGAAAGAAAAATCTAAAAATGCAAAATAACAGCGGTATGGTAGATTAAACTGGCCAAACCACTTGGAGGGCTCACCACTAATGAGCCAGGCCCTCCCATTCATTTTTCCATTGCAATATGGGCAGTATAAATTGTTTATTTTTAAAAAGAATCATACGCGTCTATAATAGTTTCTAACTTTGATATATATATATGTAGTAATTCCGATGTGGAATGTACTGGGCAGTCGTGGTCGTGGGTGTGTGATGGGATTCCCGCACTGGGACAGCAAGAGACAGAGGCAGGTCTAGATGGTAACTCCAAGAGGAAGAGGTAGACCACGGACGAAGGTAGTCGAACCACGGGTGTCACGGATGCCCTAGATTGCGGATAGGGGTGAGAAACCCGACCGTATAACGGCGTCGCTCTGAAAACAACTAACTGAATAACTGCCTTTGTCCCATTTCTGGGCTCTTTATATACTGGACGCCCGCATATGTGGTGATTCCTGATTGGCACTGTAATCACGCCACTTTCTTGGCGCCGGGTTGTTTTCGTCTGGCCTTTGTCGTCGTCAACCTCTTTGTTTTATTTGTCACTTCTATTGTTACAAGATCGATACATATTTTTATATAGAGATGGGGTTATAATAAATATCAGAAGAAGGTTGTGAACTATCTAACTCTAAATATACTACATATATATATATCAAAATTAGAAACTATTATAGACGCGTATGAGGTGCGTATTAAAGTCAGTCTTTGAAAATAATTATAAATTTAAAACTCTAAATTTGTATTTAAAAAATAATAGACGCGACAAAAAGAAACGCAGCCATTTTCTCTTTGTTTATTTTCCAACTCCTTTGTTCTCCTCTTCTGCCTCTTACCCCTCGGGTCGTTGGTCAAAAAATTATATACAAGCATTGGCTATTTATTCTTTGATTATAGATATTAAAATATATGGATATTAAAATAAAAAATGTGTTGACTATTTACAAGTAGTGTGGGAATTATATTGCAGTGAACCTGTGGGGGTGTGCGCAAAATGAAATTCATAGCTGCACAGTCTAGATAAAAATTTTAATTTTCTCTGAATTGAAAATATCCAAACGAGGTTATGATATACTATTGATGTTTTTAACTGTTATTTATTACATCTTTATTCTCTAATAAGTCGATAGGATTCGAACAGTGCGGGGTTAAAAAGCTAAGACTACGGATGGTAGATCTCTCGGCCACGATTGCTCACTTTGAAAATGTTCATATCTTTCTTCATCCTACGATCCTTATTCTTTCTATCGTTGGCCACAAGTTGGCTAGACCTATGTTCCAACCTGGAAGTCTGGATAACGTTGTCTGTGTACTTTTTCCTATGATATACTCGTACATTGAGTTTACGACTCACTCAATGGAAGTACATAGGTCAAAGCACAACAGCCAAAATTGTATTTTTTATTTTTATTTTTTAAAAGGATGATCTCTAATTCGAACTAACATTTTGAAGTGCTCATCTTTGGATAGGTTTTACCGAACATCGATTTTCGAAACTAACCGATGGGGTTATACCATATCTTAGAGGATGATGTGTTTGAAAATCCAAAATTTTCTTTTTTCTTTTAACCCTCGATAGTTTATCTTATAAAAACGCTTATACTAATCCTATAGTTGTTCTATCGTATTGCTATTCGTAAATTAACTTATTACTATTGTCCTAAATCTGTAGGCCTTTACATCTTGTCTGTCCTACACCAGACAAAACGAACGGAGGTATGCGGGGTTGTTATACCCGACTAACGATAAGCGCTAGCCTCTGCATATTGTAAGGTGTCTAAAGATATTTATAGCTATTTAAACCCACACACGCATTAAGTGTTATTATGTTCACATTTTAAAGTAATATATTCAAGTCTTCAAGGTCATATATCATGTGAGTTTATAGCTTGATTAAAATTATCATATCGCCTCATATAGTCCAACATTACATTTATATACAAATTTATATATTCCACTATTCTAACGGTCCATTTTATCAAGAACATTTTATAAGAGATATGTAGGTTTGTTTGTATGGGTAGAGGCAAGATATAAAACAATAAAGAAAGAAGGTATATACAAGATGCTAAATGAGTATAAAGAATCCAAAATATTATTGTGGTAATTAAAAACAATGGAAATTTTTTAAATTCTAAATATAACAGTTTTATACAAAAATGTACACAGTGTGATAACATTATTTATTAACGAGTCTTTATTTAAATAATGTGAAAATTCTTTGGTCGCCAAGGTTGTTGGTATAAAGACATCGGCATTTGGATTAAGTTTACTGTGTAATTTTTCTTTGGTAGTACCCAAATTACTTTCCACCATATTATCGAATGGATTGATTTTAGGGTCTAAGACCAAAGTACTGGATTTAGTGGGCTTTACTATTGATGAAAAAGTTGTTTTGGATGTTATTGGAAAATCAGGCTTATAAAATATTTCATCTGTGAAAATACTTTTGTCCAAATGGTTAAACGGTTGAAACCATTTCCTTGGTCTCGAGGAACCCGGATCACCCAATATATCTGTAGTGAAGTGCCTATAAGGAAATAGAAAATAGTTTTGTCTAGGAGGAGAGTCGGGAAGTTTTTCTATATTTATAATTTCTCTCTGTAACTGCAAAGGTCTATTTGGTCTATTAATGCGCACTCCCTGAGGTGATAGTATTTCCAAGATCTCATATGGGCCTGTATAGTTAGGTTCCAACTTTGGAGTATTCGGATGTCTATAAACTTTCACCAATACTAGATCCCCTGGTACAAAATCAATCTTTTTATGTTTTTGATCGTACATTAGTTTTTTTGGCCTTATGCCTTGCTTGAGTCTTTTGTAATGCTATTCTTCTTGCTTCTGAGAGTTCGGGAAATGTCTGAACATGGTTGTTTAAATTGTTAGGGACTATCCCTTTTAATAAATAGATGGGAGGAAATCCCGTCACTGTATGTAGAGTAAATTGTAGATTCTGGTGACCCTTTCTATCTGTTTGGTCCATGTCTGTTTGGGGTGTTCTAAATGGAGTATCTTTAGTTTCCCTGTTATGGTTGCATTCAATCTCTCGCTCAGACCATTTGACTGTGGGTGATTTGTGGTGGTATACAAGGGATTTATACCTTGTGATATTAAAAACCTTCTAAATTGAGCGGATGTAAATGCAGGAGCTCGGTCTGTCAGTAGGTTTTTAGGAATACCTTCCTGAAATACCCTTTTTAGGGTTTGAATATAGGTCAGGGTAGAGGTAGATTTACTAGGAAAAGTCCAACAGTATCGACTCATGTGATTACATATTACATGTAAATAAGCTCGGTTACCACCATACTTATTAAATCCGGGTACTGTGTCCATTGACATAAGTTCATAAGGTTCCTTCGCGAGTGGTAAGGTACCAATTTCTCCATATGTGGGTCCTTTCGGAGGTTTTACTATTTGGAAAATTTTGCATTTACGGACATAGTTATTTATATCTTTGGTCATACCATCCCAATAATACTGACTAGTGATTAACCTAGTGAGTTGTGTGATTCCTGGATGGTTATACCATTCGTGTGCTTTCTGGAGTAACTTATTTCTTAGTGTATCAGGTACGACTACTCTGGGTACGCTCTTTTTAGTAATAATCGCATTTCCATCAGTATTGATGATTGATTGATATTTCTCATGTACACGATGCTGGTGTTCCTCCAATTGTTGAGCCTCTAGAAATCCGCAAAATCGTTGTCTTGATAGTAAGACTGCTTCGAGTTGATTTTTACCTTTCAGATAGTGTATGTCAAAAGTGTATGGGCTGAGTCTCAAGGACCATCGAAATAACCTACCTGACGGATTTTTAATATTTTTCAAATAGACCAGAGCTTGGTGATCAGAATAAATGGTGAAATGTCTACCAAGCAGGTACACCCTGAAGTATTCGATAGACTCAATGATAGCTAAACACTACAGCTCCGAGATGGAGTAGTTCTGTTCATACTTGCGTAGAGAGCGAGAGAAATATTGTACAGGATGTTCTTCTCCATTTTCATCCTTTTGCTTTAGAATTCCGGATATCCCTAATGTACTCGCGTCACAATATAAGAAGCAGGGTAAATCTTCTTTAAAGATATGTAAAACTGGTGATGCAGTTAGGCTGCTTTTCAAATCTTCAAATGCCTTCTGACATTCAAGAGTCCACTTAAAAGGAATATTTTTTTAGAAGTATATTTAAAGGCGATCTAAGCTGTGCATAACGGGAAATGAATTTATGATATACATTTACGACACCTAAAAATGACTGTAAAGTTTTAACATTAGTCGGAGGTTGGATGGTTCCTATTACCTGAGTGTTAGTTAGGTGAGGTTTATAAGTGCCCTGTGTGATTTCGTATCCTAGGAAGCTAATGGAGGTCTTACATAATTGACATTTGTTAAGGTTGAGGCGGATATTTTCTGCCCTGCATAGTTGGAAGAATAAACGAAGATGTTCTAAGTGTTCTTCAAAACTATCAGAAAAAAATATAAAATCATCATAGTAGTGTTCTAGAAATTGGAAGTTATATTTTCTAAGTATTTGTCCAATAGCTCTCTCGAAGATCTGTGGTGAGCTTCGTAGCCCGAAAGGTAATCTTTTAAACATGTACACTCCTGCGTGGGTGGTGAAGGCTGAATAAGGTCGAGAATCCGGATGGATAG
>CP092868.1:80730086-80751289 GCA_030710605.1 Cordylochernes scorpioides
ACTAGAGAATTATCTCACAGTCAGACATGAAATGTGGGAATTGTAGTATTTTTAAAGCACTATATTTATATTTATGCCAGTATTCACTCATGAACAAAATTTATGGGAGTTGTACCTTTTAGCATGATATCGGGATACAGACAATAACTTTAAAATATATTTGATACACAGTGATCTTTATTGGAGACATTCGAGATGACCAAATGTGAACAAAATTGTGAACGGCGAGCATCATCAAAGATTGTCTCCTTCCTTAAGTTTTGTCCATAATTGTATATTATAAGTATGTATTTAACTTTATAATAGATAACATAGAGTAGTTTTACTAACATTTGAGTGTTGACCATTGGATTGATGTTATATATTTGTTATAATGTTTAACATCTCAAAAACATGACTTTAAAACATTTTGCTACCAAGCTAGTAAACCACAGTTTATGCATGCCTCCCATCAACCAATAATCAGCATCAGACGTACTCTATCTCAGCCGGTTCAACTGTGTGATCTTATCGTCCGCATATTGGGTGAACGGTGGCAAAAATAAAATGAACTGCGCATGCGTCACTTATAGAACGCAGAGAGCCAACCAGCGGGCAAATAAATTTACACTATTGTAATACGCATAGAATCAAAAAGGATGAGTTTCTTTTATTGGGAAAAACGTTTCTAGCTTTCGGGCGTAAGCGGCCCTTCCACAGGAAATAATGAAATTACGCTGTACGCTGTACGCAATACGCTGTTTTCTAAGGAAGCCTCTTGGACCAAAATATTGGTCGCAGAGATACAGCCTGCATTATACTGACGAGGGCCAACATCCCAAAAAGGCGTACATGGTTGGCTTTTATTGATCTATCAAGAAAATGGGTTGGCCAAATATCAGGAACACAGATTAAATCAATGTTTAGTTGATATCTGTTCCACTAGATGGCTCACTGCCATCTAAAATCATGTGAGCGGTCAGGATATGCCTATTTTGTTTTATATATATATGTGATATTATCCTGTCGACTCTTCTGTGATATGATCCTGTCGACTTTCAATGTGGCAATATAGTGATAATAATGTGGTGAGGAGAGAAATAATCACACGACGAGTTGGTAGAGGAAAAACCCAGGCAGCCAGCAAGTAAGACGGGAGCGTGACCCGCACCCCCAGGCGGCCGGCCGTTTTTATTTTGTGTCCTACCACCCCCCGACTATCCAAAAATAGACCTGAGGTTCCAAGAAAGGCCCTGCGGTCGCCCCTTGGAATGTGGCCAGTGGCCCAGATGACCGTACTTTAGCTGCGTTTTATCGACGTCTCTCTCTCGTTGACTGTAGGTTTACTTTATTATTCCTGGAAGAGCATATATTATGACATATGTATATATATATGTGTATGCATTTATATATATTATATATTTATTTATTTATTTCCTCTCAAATTTACAGTGTACCATTCGAGCATAAAGCTCACGAGTCACTTTGTCGTGGATGTTAGGCATCAAGAATTTCTAAAAAATGGCCTTCAGAACTGACTGGAAGGTCACAGTTCAGGTAGAGTGAAGTCCAGGTCTTTTATGTCTTGGATTAAGGTCTCCATCAAATTGGAACAATTCTTGTATAACTGGATTTTGAGAAGTAGAGAGTTTTAGATATAATTTCTGGGACGAGGATATGTATATTTCTTCTATATCAGGCTGGTTTAAGTCGTGCTTTAAAATTGCATTTGATAGATTAAATGGGGCATTTACAGTACTTCTTAAACAAATTCTCATGAATGCATCTATTCTTTTCCTATCATTATGTATTTAAACCATACAGGCAATGCGTATGTTACTATAGGGAGAATACAGCTTCTGTATAAAGTAAATTTTTGGTTAACAGATAAACCACTTTTTGAACTGAACATATTGGATAATGAGGCTTTGGCTATTTTAGATTTTCTTATTATATCCTTCACGTGGCTGGTAAATTTCAGTTTGGAATCGAAAGTGACTCCCAAATATTTGACCTGCTGGGTCCAATTTATGGGAGATGAGTAAATTATAAGATTTGTCCTTGGTGTGAACTTGAAGCTATTTTGTGGAGGAAAGATAATTGCTTGAGATTTCTTTGGATTCAGATTGAGTTTCCATTTATCACACCAATTGCAAATGATTTCAAGATAGTTTTGAAGGCGGGAAATTAAAATATCTGGGGAACGCGAGCTGGATAACAGGGCAGTATCATCAGCGAAAAGAGCTAGTCGGCATTGTGGGATATGTGGAATACCATTGATGTATAAATTGAAAAGTATAGGACTCAATATTGAGCCTTGAGGAACACCAGATTCTATTTGCCGAGGACTTGATATATATGTTCCAACTTTTACGGAGAACGTTCTATCCTGAAGATAATTCTTCAGGAACCTGATGAATTTCTGAGGAAAATTACAAGAAGTTAATTTAATGATGAGGCCTCTGTGCCAAACCATATCGAAAGCTTTTTTCAAGTCTAAAAGCACTACTCCAACAGCTTCGTTAAGGGATTTGCGAGTTTGTATGAAATCAATAACGGTAATCAATTGGTGAGTTGTTGAATGATTTGCTCTAAACCCAAATTGCTGTGGAATTAGAACATTTCTTGTATCTATATAGGTCTGGAGTCTTTTAAGGATGACCCGCTCAAATATTTTTCCAAATATCGGCAAGAGACTAATTGGCCTAAAATCATCCAGGGATTTAGATAGTTGCTTTTTTGGTATGGGAATAACTATAGCATATTATATATAATTGTTCGTTTTAAGGAGTTTTTGTTTATAAAAACGTATTCACGGGTGGTGTTTGGGTTATAAAAAGATGTTGAGAGTTTTGAATATATATATATATAGCATGGGATAAGTTGCCAATAGGTAGTCTAAATCACAAATAAATTTATTGAAGATGGATGAAAAAAAGGTGGTTTCTATCTATTCTAACTATATACATCATTAATTAACATTTTCTATAATTTTACTTATTGCCAACGACACTAATATCTGACGCTAAAAGAGCCTTCTGAAAATTAAATTGGCGAAACCGATTGGAGGGTTTACTACTGATGACCCATTATCTCTCAACAATGGTCTATATTGCCATCTAAATGAAATATTTCATGAATATAAGATAAATAAAACATAGTTTTTAGATTTAGTTTTACTATTTATAAATATTCATATGAATAAGCCTCTAATGAGATTAATACTTGGTAAATACTTTTTTAACGGCTTGAAGCAAAGAATGACTGGATAGCTAGCTAGCTAGATAGATAGAAGGTAGGTATAAAGAAAGGACGGCGGGCTAATTCTGATCGTTAGTGGCTCGGGCAATCGAGTTAGGCGGGAATGTCCCAAATTGTTAGGTCGTCAGACGATCTTTAGAGAATGGGGTAGAGCTCCTTTTGACTGGAGCGCTCAACCTCCCCTTTTTTTACACTCTTTACAAATATTTAGTTTCTTTTATAATGCCCTATCTATAATTGTGTTAATATGCTTCTACGTGAGTATGAAATCTATATTTGTAAGATGATTGGTTGCCTACTGTAACATGATCTTAATCAGCCAATCAGAGTTGAGATAGACGATGAGTAAGCATATTTATTAGCTCAGTGATTAGAGTGTATATTAAATCGAGGTATAAATAAACAGACGCAAGGGTTCTATTCTCGATATTCTAACTTTGAAAAAAATATTTGCACCATTTAAAATCTAATATATATCAGTGTTTATATATCCTTTCATGTTGAAAACTATCGAGAAACCGCATGAAATTCATAAATATGAAGCGCTTATAATGGATCAATTATTCTATATTGCATATCCTTCGATATTTCTATAAGATCAATCTTGTTTAAACAATGTGCTCTAGAATCATTCTCTCTAGAGATTTTTTTTCTTTGAAGAAGATAAACTGTTGGCTTGATAGAAATATTTCAGAGGATAACAATAAATAAGTTTCATATTCGAAATAAGCGCTTTATCCTTAATATTCTGTCAAAAATATGCGTGTATTAAAACAATATATTTCTCTGCTTTATTAAGACCACCGGTCTTATATAGATTCACTGCAGGAAGAAAGCACAGATAGCGCTCCTATACTCCAGGCAGCGCAGAACCCAACAACAACCTACAGGTCCGACGCATCTCCAGTGGCCACAGATTCCACCGTGCATACGTCAAGGTTAGCGTATCACTGAAAAGACGAGTGTGAGATCAGCCGCGTTCTAGTCTTCTCTTTTATCATCCAAATAAATTACTACTCCCCTCTGAGCATATACATGTATAAATGAATAATATAATGATAATCATATCAATATAATTGAATATATTTATTAAGATGACCGCTGTCGCTCTAGATTGAACAAAAAGGCACTTGAGGCAAACCAGGGAGCAGCCTTGGTGTCTCTTTTCTTTCTGTCAGTGTACAGCAAAATACGATAATGATTCAATGAAAATCGTCATTAAAGTAAACCCCACAAAAGGCTTAGGACTAGCTACGGTTATAGATTGGTGCACTCGGGCTATACCAAGGTATTGTCCGCGTCATTCGTCTGGTATTTCATATTTATGTAAATTTTGCATAAGTATATAGAGATAGAAGGGGGTTAATTATAAAAGTGTCTAATGAGTGTTATATTGATACTATATTAGTTTAGAAATACCACAAGTATAATTGTTTGATTATAAAAAGCTCTTGATTTTGTGCTAACCTCGTTGTTTTGTATCAAAAATATTATCTTGTACTTTGTTTAAATAAATATTTGGAATTCCCCATCTATCTTATGTTAAGTGGATGCTAAAAAATACGAAATGCATATGGTACTGATCATAATAATCATAATAGGTAGAGGTTTATTCTGTAAGTGTACTACATGTCTACACATGAAAATTCAATACGGATTCACATTCAACACGGTGCTAGAGTTCCGTTTGGTTACTTAGATTCATTTTGGGGTAGGCATGACCAAATATCAGCGCGAACCATTCACACAATTTATCATTAATGAACAACAAAACGGCGCTTCAATAAGACTCTCAATTTATTTTTCAAGAACACTATCTGAGAACTCCAGACTTTTCGAGAAGTCGGATCTACAAAACAATCTTTACTTTATAGTTGGATCTCTTAATTTTTCCTTAAATACCTCTACCAAGAATTGCCTAAAGGTGCTGGATATACACAAATAATATTATACAGATTCTCCAAGCAGAAATGTAGGTTACACGCAGGAAAAACAGAAATAGTACCTTAATGGTAATATGATATTTATATACAGGAAAATTATATAAGGACAAGTGCAGGATAAAGGCAGGACAGACCAATATACAATATTATAGCAACAACAACAAAAAGCTTTATTAAGACCTTTTAGTCTTATACAGATTCTCCAAGCAGAAATGTAGGATATATGTTCCAGTAATAGTACCTTAATGGTAATATTATATTTATATACAGGAAAAAAATATAAAGACAATCAAGCTAATAAATAGATTAGTCTGAGTAAATTGGAGGAAAAGAAATTTCAATATTAGTACGGTAAGGTATATTGAACTGACGAAACCGCTGGGAGGGTCTACCACTGATAAGTCAGACCTCAATATTTTCATCATCGTAAAATAAGAATAGCTATAATTTTAATTTAAAAAGAAAACAATCCTTCCGAAATATTATCATTATAAAGTACACATGGGCACCAAATTCCTTATAGATACTACTTTGATGTAAATAAATAGAAATATGCAACAATTCTCCAATTTAGAATTTGACCCCTATGAAATATTCACACACTGCCATTTAATTTCGAACCAATAGAGAGGATGTTTATTTTTTTTATCAAGTGAATCTGACATCGAACACAAATAAATCCCATTTTAAATAGCGGTAGAACATGTCAAGTCCTTTGTTTGACATCCCAACTTTATAAAAAAATAATTAAATTTATTTTCTATTCACATTTTTCTTTACTTTCTCTTGTTTTGGGAACAAAAATTCAACTTTAATGAACTCAATGTTAGAAATTTATTTATAGTTATTTTTAAACAGCTTTTTTCACAATTCTATATATATTTTTTCAGGAATAAATTTAATGGCGTGCGTGTTTGTAAATCAGCTATAAAAGATATTGAATAATGTTTTTTTAATTTTCTCAATGGGGTTTTTCATATTATTTATATAGTTGCGCAAAGGAATACTTTCCCTTCAAATATATACTTAGAAATTGATGTTTAATGTTTTTATTAAAAGGGTGGGTGATTTTCTTTTTATTTACGACCATACTGTCGCACTTAAATGAATATAACAAAGTTTCAAAGTTCTATCCTTCTGATGCACAGTTAAAGGGAAAGGTGCCTCTTTGGTTATATGAATATATATATATGGCAATTAAAACCAACAACCCTATATTGTATAATACTTATAACAAGATTGCCATGTTGTATATAGAACCACACCTATAAATAATTTTACGCATGATTGACATGTGTTATTGCATCACCATATGTAATGTACTTTGTACAAACTGAGGATGAATAAATAAAACTATGTAATAGTTAAGAGCTGAGTTAAAGCAAGATTGAGAAGTTCAAAAACGTTTAAAATCGAGACAACCCTAAAGGAATTCGGCAGCCCGTTGCCATCAAGGTCAAAGCGTGCAGGATGCAGCAGACGTCCAAAGTCTAAATTCGCAGATGTCTGCCCGCCCCCCCCCCCCTCCTCGGGAATGGTATATAAAAAACTTCGGTTTTAGCCGAGCTTAGTCAGTCACTTCACCGTCGGCGTGAGCCCTTGTCGGTCTTAGCCAAGACCACCTCATCACCATGTAAAAGAGTAAGAACTCTTCTCCATCTCCATCTTGCTCTTAGCTCGACTCCTATCTGTTCATGGAACTTGCCTACTACAACTGTGTCTCTTCGTTTTGTGTGTGTGGACATTCCCAAGCTTTCCACTCTGCCTCGACAACGACTGCCTGTACTCTGTGAAAACTGTTAACGGTCTTCCAAAGTGCAGAGAGGTACTGGAAAACTCTCCACGCTCTGACTGTCCCTCTCGGTTACTACAGGTTTGACCCTCGGTTACCACAGCTTATCGCAGAAGAGTCGACAGGATCTCATATCACATATTTATACATCTTGGCTTTCATATTGCTGCACCAGGTTGCGGCTTGACAGGTTCGTCGGTCTTAATTTTCTCTTCGCACATGAGCTGCGTCTTTCCAGAACATGTTTCAACCATAATTATAAATATATAAAAATAATGACGAAGAAATCTCCAAATATATTTAATGTTTATTTTTCACCCTTCTTCTCCAAAATAAAGAATCAATATGTAAACGATAACAATGTTATAAAAGGAATGATGCTATAGTACATAATTTGTTACTAATAATTATGATTCAATCTAAAATATCAGAGGGGCGCAACAAACATGATGCAACAATATATATGTAAAATTACTGAAGGATGGCATCCAAGTTACAAACGTTGGTATCAAGGTTTATTTGACATTTCCCCGATAGATGAGTGAAACTATCTTCGGAACGTCTATTTGTATGAATACGACATGTCTTTCTAATGATTTGCCTCTATATTTACATAGCTTAAACCCTCATGAATATTCATCCAAATTCATAACTCTCTCCGTACTATGTTACGGAATCGTAGCCACACAATTACTGATGAAAACCCAGGCCGATCTCATGTTAGCTTTTCCGTAATGCTCGAAAATAGTTTTGGCAAAATTTACTGATCTTGCATGTTTCTATGCGAATTGAAAAATATTTATTTTTATTCATCATTTTTTTCCTTTTCATAATGTGCCACAATGTTAACTTTATTACCAACAGACATGTTGGCCTTTTTTTTCGGAATTTGCCAAAGCTTGTTTTGTGAGACATTCTTTAATGCGCTCGGCACAGGAATGATAAAATGAATTCTTTAAAACCTTTTAAAAGGGATAATAGCCTTTTATGTTTAATTTTCAGGTAAATTTTAAAACAATAGATGTATCTGGTTATACCTCCATGAAGATGTGATAAACTATACAGAGATTTTTAATAATGGCTAATTTTATAGTTAGATTAGTAATAAAGAAACTTATCCTCAGAGATTTATATTTGATTAATCTAATTGATACAGAGGATTATAATTCTAATATAGTTAGAAATCAGTAAAAATAAATACATAGGTTGTTTCAGAGGTAATGCCTATTTGGCCATAAATCGGAAACGATACTTTTATTCACATTTTGTAGACATCAAATATCTGTGAAAGGAATGGAATTATTCAAAATATTCACCAGTGAAATCTATACATATCCCCCAGCGATAAATCCACGTTGTAAATCCTCTCTGGAAATTTGCTTGAGATTGCTTTCTCAACTATGTCTTTATGAAAAATATTGTTAGAGATAATTAGGTATTTATATCCTAAAGATAGAGGCTGCCTGGCCGGCATTCATAATTCTTAAAATTGAAGAAACTTCGGTCAGTAAATCTTTTTATTACCTCGACGTTTCGATAAAAATAGTTTTTCTTCGTCAGGAGCAAACAAAAATTAAAACATTTGGCAAGGCGTTGAAAATTATATAAAATTAAAATAAATTTTAACGCCTTGCCATATTTTTTAATTTTTGTTTGCTGCTGACGAGGACAAACGATTTTTATCGAAACGTCGAAGTATTAAAAAGATTTACTGGCCGAAGTATCTTTAATTTTAAGAACTATGTATTTATAGTTTTGAAGGTGGATTTGAATAACTGTTAATGAAAAATGTTCTTAGTGTTAATTATGTATTTATAGTTTCGAGGATAGATTTATAGAACTGTTAATGGGAAATATTGTAAATGATGATTTTATAAGCTGTAATCAACAGAGCTTTATTCGAGCAGGTGGAACGAGCTATATGATGTCATAGCTACATGAACATTATGATTTTCTTGATGAAACTAATTTCTTGAAATATATAATAATGATAAGAAACAGAGTCAACCATATTTGCCTACTAATATATCATGTATCTCACAATTTATATATAATTATATATAATATATACATAATTCTCATAGAATTATTTTTTCTATTGTTTTTTCATGTGCTAAGCGTATTTACGCAAATTTGGCCGTAAATACCCATTTCTTGATTTCTCAAGAAGCCTCTGGGACCAAAAATCTTTTTGGTCGCAGTGGTTACAGCCTACTCCACGCGGACGAGCGCCAACAGCGCAAAACGCGTTTGTGGGTGGCTTTTTATTGATTTATCAAGAAATTGGGTTGGCCAAATATCACGGAGCAAGCTAAATAAACGTTTAGTTTATTTTTGATCCACTAGATGGCGGTCTGCCGTCTAAAAGCATATGTGCTCGTGGTCAGGAAATGACTTCTTTATTTTTAATATAAATATATATGTATAACACTGGTCAACAACATTTTTCGCCCAAGAGAACCTGATGGTGTTTCTAGTGTATCTTTTCATGCTGAACTCAAAAATCTAATCAGAAATATTCCATCACCCATGGTTTTTGCGTGACAGCCTTTTTTTAGTATTGGGATAAATAAAGCAATTATTATGTAAGCATTTTTGCATAAACCTTATTACATTACACTGGTTTATCAAAAATTATTCTTCTTTGTCCCAAATGAAACAGCATCTTATCTAAATTTAACTCTTTGTGCTGATTCCAAATATACCATTAGTTTTTTTATATCACGCAAGATTTTTGAGATACACCTACTTGAAATTTGGAAATGTTTTTAATATATAGGCCTATATGAACTAAATATATTTATTTTATTGAAAAGTAGTGACAGTGGATTTTTTTCTATACTTTGCTTGTGGTACATCCCTCTTGAGTGTCCAGCAATAGTCAGCAAGCATACCGGGACTCCATTTACCTTGGTACCGCTTCTCCATGCTTGATATATCTTGATAAAACCTCTCACCATGCTCATGGCTAACTGCACCAAGATTGACTGGAAAAAAATCCAGATGTGAATGCAGGAGATGGATCTTGAGAGACATGTTACATCCCAGTGCCTTGTAGGAAAGCAACAGATTATTAACTATGTTTCAGTAATTTTCCACCTTGACACTTCCTAAGAAGTTCTTGCAAACGTTTCTAAAGGAATTCCATGCTGCTGCTTCAACTTCATTCAAACTATTTTGAAAATTTCCATCCTGCAGAAATTCTCGAATCTGAGGTCCAACGAAAATACCTTCTTTAATTTTCGCATCACTTATGCTAGCACATTTTTTGGTAAGCAAATCCACTAGCATTTCGATCCATTGCCTTGACAAAGTTCTTCATTAATCCCAGTTTAATATGTAATGGTGGTAAGTAAATATTTTTTGAATCAGCTTTTTTAAATGTAATGCCTTCCTATCTCTGCTATCCCACTCACACAGAAAATGACAAAAATTTGTATATCCATACTGTAATCCACGCAAGAGAGCAATGACTTTCAAATCGCTGCATATTTTCCAACCGTATATTTCATATTCTATCTTTTTCAAAAGCAGTTTCATGTTTTCGTAAGTCTCTTTCATGTTGGATGCATGTGCTATTAGCACTGATAAGGAACTTATTTCCGTTGTGAGGAGAACAGCTTTCAAACTAATTTTTGAAGAATCAACGAATAAACTCCACTCTTCTGTATCATGGTCATGACCAAGCGCTTCCATTAGACTAAAAACATCATTGAAATATACTAAATCATTCTCTTGTGAAAAGAAGTCTGGAAATTCATCTTGACGCTTGCCAAAAAGGCATATTTTTGTGCCTTTATTCAGCAGATTCCAGCCTTTTAACCTAGAGCCTAAAAGTTCACTCTATTTTTGGATAAATCTAAATCACGTACGAGGTCGTTCAAATCTCCTTGGGTTAACAAATGAGGTTCAGATGAAGCACCTGCTTCAAAATTTGTGTCATCCGCCTGTTGCTCTCGTCTATCTGAATCATCGTCACTAAATATTTCCTTTTCAGGAGGCTGTGGCACAGGTAAAATATCACTATGAGGAACCAGTCTCATAGCAGAAGGAAATCTGAATATTCAACTGTATGTCTTGATTTGGATGTAATACCTGTAGTCTTTGTCAAACAAAAATAACAGTCTGAAGAATGGTATTTAGGTTCCCTCCATATCATTGGAACCGCAAAAGGCATATGACGTTCACCTTTAATCCACCCTGCAAGACGTCGAGCACCAATTTCACAACAATGATGAGGAGCCCAAGTCTTATCTTGGTCACCGACTTCACAGCCAAAATAAAGTTGATGGCACTTTTTGATGAGCGGTGTAAGGTTTCGCCTTTGAACTTTGAAAGTTAACTCCTCACAAATGTAACATAAAATATCAGGATTATTAATGCAACGCCTCGGCATATTGACACAGTCTAGTGCACACAATTTATAGAATCAAATCTATAGAGAAGAATAAACTGATCACTTCAAATTTACCTGCCACTTCTGATGCAAATCTATTAAACAAATCGTTAGGTTCAATTTAAATTTATATATTAAAACTGTTATTTAGCAAATAGCATTCCAGAGCTTGTCGTTATTTGTGAGTTGAAAGCAAAACAGATTGCATTATTAAATAAACATATTTAATTAAAAATTTAAGAGTTTGTTATTTAAATTAATATTTATGATTATTAAAGAGTAAAATTCAATAACAAATAAAATAAACCTCTTGGCTCCACATATCAACTCTTTTTGTCAAAAATAAAGCGCTAGCTAATGTAATGATGTTTACTTAAAAAATGCTTACGTAACATTTTCAGCTTTATTACTGTATATACCAATTTATAGAAAAATTGTTATCCTGCAAAAGCTATGGGTGATGGAAAACTTCTGATTTCAATTTTGAATTCAGCATGAAAAGTTACATTAGAATCAACATCAGGTTTTCTCCGGCAAAAAAAAAAAAGTTTTTTTTTTTGTAGACCTGTGTATTTTTTCTTATTTATTTTTTTCTATAATTTTTTCTATACTGCCTTGTGACTCAGGTTTGAGGTCGAATTGATGTCTTTTCTTTGTTCAGTACTTCAGTTTAAAATGTTCCCCCCCCCTCTTTTTTTCCTTTAAAAAAAAAGAGCTTTATAGATTTTCATTAAGTTAAATTATTTGACCCTAAAGGAGATGACTATTAAAGGAAAGAAAGAAATTGAATTTTTAATCTATCAACCCAATGTTATAGTTGTTTATAAATAGATCTAAAGGTAATTAATGAAAAACTGAAATTTGGATAGCATTGTTATTATTGGTTTTGTTCGATCGTCCAATGTAGTAATATTATAATAGTCTTGATAATTACATGGATTTTTAAATGTACTCATAATTTAATTAAAAAAAACATATTGAAAGGTTTTATTAAAAATATACATCTTGTAAATTTTGTTGATTATAATTCGAACTGCTTGAAACTTGTCATTGAACATATTTACTATGGTTTAAAAGTAAACATGAAATACTCACACATATTTACTCCTTTTAAAAAGTCACAAACACAAGAATATATACACACACTTAATCTTTAGAAAATACACATACGAGTAAACACACACAGACTAATACACATACAAAACACACTTATAATTCCAACCACACACAACAAAAACAAAATTTATAAATTTTAAGTCCTTTTTTTTTTCTTTTTTCAACTCTTTCTTCTAATTTAATCCAAATATTCATTGGTCGAAGAGATTGGTAGGTGAGTCAATTAGCAGAGAGAGACGAAACTCCCGCCGGGTTTAATTTTGACAAGTCCTGGCCCGGTACCAATCTCTTTCCATCCTGGTCAAACTATTATGGTTTCCAACAAAACAACACAAAAAATTTTATTCCATCTTACCATAAAATTTTGATATTTTTAAAAGTGCTTTCAACACAAAAAAATAAAAATAAATAAATTATAAAATTACACAAAATATAACTTTAAAAAAAATTCTTTCTTAATAAATTTAAATTGTTTGATAAAAATATTACATGGTTCTGTCTTTGCTCTTTTTCCTACTCTAATATCTTCAATTCTTCCTTTTTTTAAATTTTCTATTTTCTGCTTCAAAGACGTGTAACGACCGAAGTAATAAGCGTGTACTTGTTATAGCCCTATATTGTTACTTAAAGAATAAAAACTTTTTTGTTACCCTAATAATAATATTTAATAATTTGCTTTAATCATAATATAAATTATTTTTAATTCTACTATATATATATATATATTGTTGCACCAAGTTGCAGCTTTGCAGGGTCGTCGACCTTGCTTTCTTCCTTCTTGGTGTTATACACGTTTCCCGAGCGGGTTTACATAGTCAAAGCAAATAAATAAAAGTAAATAAATAAAATTAAATGACAATAAATTACCTTTTAAAGTTATTGGGTTTATTTATTCTTGTCTTCCTCGTAGGTCGCGATCCGCAGTCTTCCTTTCCCATCGGCGTCCAGATGCTTTTTTCCTGATTTATGTATTATATCGAAGTCATATTCTTGAATTTTTAATGCTCATCTTGCCAATTGACCTGTTGGATCCTTCAGGTTTTTGAGCCAGCATAAGGCGTGATGGTCTGTTACTATTTTAAAGTGTCTTCCATACAGGTAGGGCCGTAATTTTGACATTGACCAGACAACGGCCAGACATTCTTTTTCAGTTGTCGAATAATTTTGCTCCGCTTTATTTAGGGTATGACTCAAATATGAGATCACCTTCTCTTCACCACCGATGTCTTGGACAAGTGTTGAACCTATGCCGATGTTGGACGCATCAGTATGAACATAAGTAGGCGCATTTGGATTGAAGTGACCTAAAATTGGTGGACTTAATAGTGCTGTTTTTAGGGTTTGAGAAGCCTTCTCTTGTTTTTCTGTCCAGGTAAATGATACACTTTTTTTATAAGGTTGGTCAAAGGGTCAGCAATTTTTGAGAAATCTTTGATGAATTTTCTATAATATGAACACATTCCCAAAAAGGATTGTATTTCTTTGACCTTTGTGGGCCGAGGAAAATTTCTGACAGCTTTGATGTTATGTTCCGCGGGTTTTATACCATTTTTGCTCGCTATATAGCCGAGAATCTCCAATTCTTCAAAATAAAATCCTCATTTTTTTGTCGTTTAACCTTAAATTTGATTCACGAAAATATCTAAAAACAGCTACAATTCTTTTGAGGTGCGTTGGAAAATCCGGGCTATATATGATAACATCATCCGGATAACACAAACAAATTTGCCATCTCAGATTTCCAAGCATATTCTCCATATTTCTCTCAAAGGTAGCAGGCGCGTTACAAAGTCCAAAAGGCATCACGTTTAATTCATATAATCCATGCGCTGTAGTGAAAGCTGTTTTCTCTTTGTCTCTTTCTTCGACTTCAACTGGCCAATATCCAGATCTGAGGTCTATTGCTGAGAAGTATGTAGATCCTTGGAGAGTATCCATAACTTGTCTATTCTAGGGATATAGACATATTTTACTGTCACATTATTCAGTTTTCTGTAGTACACAAAATATGTATTTACCATCTCGCTTCTTAACCAATATTACTGGGAAAGGCCAGGGACTAGAAGATGGCCTAATTATGCCTTCTGTAAGCATCTCATCAATTTGCTCTTTTATAATATCTCATTCTTTAGCACTTACCCTGTAGGGCTTTAATTGGCTTTGTATCTTCTTTATCAATCCGATGTTTCGCCAAATTGGTTCTCCCTAATCTCGACGAAAACAGATCTCCATACCTTTCTAAAATTTGTTTTAACTCCTGTTCCTTTGATGAAAGATTTTCGTTTATTTGGAATCTAGGTTCTTCGTTCTCTTCTACCTCTCTTTCTCGATTCTCATTTATTTTCGCTGGACTAATTCCAAAGGCCAATGTTTGGTTTTTCATTATTTTTAACGGTCGAGGATACGGATTAGTTATCCAGATATGTGTTTCCATATTTATAACATTGATCAAGCTTCTTGCTAGACGAAGTCCATTTATTTGAAACATTTTGCTGCTCTCCTCGATAATATATTCCCCATCCTCTGTTTTTACCAATGCCTTGATCAATTTAATGGAACATTCCGGTACAATGGAATCCTTGGCACTCTTTATTTTCAACATTTCAAAATTGATTTCATCATGATTATTCGTCAAATCGTATTTTATAGTTTCTTGCTTACAATCTAATTTCGCGTTCATTTTCTTAAGGAAATCTCTTCCAAGAATTAATGTCCGTAAATGCGTTTTCAATATCACAAAGTTGTGTGATAATGTTTCGTCATCAATTTTTATATTTAAAATATACTTCCTACCATGTCCATTTTTTCCATCGGGTCCTGCACAAATTTTTGTGAGTTTACTTATACCATGGCCTGCATCGAGGGCCGTTCTGAGGTCGACCACTGAGAGGTCAGCACCTGTATCAACCAAAGCTTCAAAAGTCCCTATCTTGTCCACATTAATTTTGAATTTGTATTTGGGGTCCAACTTATTGATTCCGTTTATGGTCGACTTGCTTTGATTGACAGATTCAGGCGCGAGGCTTAGTTTAAATCTTCCAACACGGAATATCTATTCCGGGTAGGAATATTTGTCTGTGTACTATGACATACATCAGCATAAAGCCGAGGTCCTGATTTCTCTGATATTTCATTCATTTGGAATTTCTCTTCGACCTTCTCTTGGGTATCTGTTGGATCCTCTTCTAGGATTCTTATAAACTTGACCCTACAATAACGGGCCACGTGCCCTGGCTTGTTGCACTTAAAGCAGATTGGTCTTCCATCTTCCGTCCTATTTTTGCTCACTTCTTGGCTTTTATTGTAGGTGTTTCTCTGAAGGTTTGGTTTCGGCACAAAGTTAGGATTATAAGGAGGTCTAGGGGTAGAGGGCTGGGGAAAGTTGTTTTGATACTGTCTGGGAGTAGGAGGGGAGTCGTTCTTGTAATTATTGGAAACAGGGGCTTGGGGCCTGGAAGTGGTCTGGTAGTTTCGTGCGGCAGTCGGCGGCACGTACCTCGAATGCTGTTGGGGGTCTAGAATTGCGTGGACCGTTATATAGGTTTCTGGATTTATCCACACGTTCCCAATACTCCTTTTCAAAATAATCCATTTTCTTGCACACGACAAGAAGTTCATCGGTCGTTTAGGAGGGTTCAGGTAGAGCGCGAATGAGTACTCTTTTTTCAGTCCTCCAATAACATGTTCAATTTTTGTTTATTCTTCCATTGCGGGGTCAACCTTGTTGCACAACACTAGAATGTCTTCCGCGAACCTGATTGTTGGTACATTCCAGTCTTGCATTCTGTTCAGCTTCATTCTAAGTTCTTCTTTATTCGCGTCCAGAGAAAAATCCTGAATGAGGCGGATTTTAATATTTTCCCAGCTCGTGAAACTAGCTTTGTGTAAATTCAACCAGGTTTTAGCCCTTCCGTCATGTTCATGGCGGCATAACGGGCAATTATGTAGTCTGCCCAATGATAGAGGAAACCAATCTCTTCGAGGGATTCTATCCATGGGCGAGGGTCTTCTGTCCCACCATATTTCGGAATTCTTTATTGGGGTTCAAAGCAACTGGTTCGAAACCAGCATCTCTACCAATTGTTGCACCAAGTTGCAGCTTTGCAGGGTCGTCGACCTTGGTTTCTTCCTTCTTGGTGTTATACACGTTTCCTGAGCGGGTTTCCATAGTCATAGCAAATAAATAAAAGTGAATAAATAAAATTAAATGAAAATGAATTACCTTTTAAAGTTATTGGGGTTATTTATTCTTGTCTTCCTCGTAGGTCGCGATCCGCAGTCTTCCTTTCGGTCCTCTCCCGCTCCAATAAGCAATAAAGATATATGTACAATAAATATTACAAAAGAAGTGACACTATAAAAAGGAATGATGCTGATCTAAATATTCTGTTTTAAATAAATATTAAATATCATAGAATACTTTGAATAAATGTAAGGCGCATTAAAATTGATGTAACAATATATATATATATATATGTTCTTGTTTAGGGCTTCCTTCTTAGCTCCAATACAATCGAAGATATGTGCTGGAGTTGCAGTGGAGTTGGAGCATTTTGAGCAAACAGGATTTTTTTTTCTCCATCAATGAACATAATGGGTCTATTATGTTCGGTCTTTAATCTTGCAATTTTTGTGGATTCGTTTATAGAAAGCTGTGATGATATTGAGTCTCCAGGTCTTGTTTCTTCATTTCAGTGGTTGACCATACTATTAATTCATTCTTTGGATATATCTCAATTCTGTTTTATTTTGTATCCATCTATATTATCTAAGTTTTCAGAAGGCAGGATAGCTGCTGACTTTGCTAAACCATCGACAATTTCATTCCCCCTAATGCCTGCATACGATGGGATCCACTGAAATGTCAGTCTTCTGTCATGGTGAAGTAAGTTAATATTTTATGCAATTTCTTTCAAAATTTGTAAGTTACTTGTATAGCAGTTTTCCATGAATTTAAGGGCTGATAGTGAATCTGATAGAAATATAAAGTGGTGAAGAGCTGCTTTATCCAAATGCTAAAGAGCAAGGTTGATTGCATGTAACTCAGCAAGCCAAGGAGGACACCAAGGATGATTTGATTTACTCTATTTAGTGGAGTTTTCGCCAAGGTCTACGTAGACTCCACTTCCAGATGCACCGATTTCCAGGAGGTATCCATCAGTATACACTTTTATGATACTGGGGTCAAGATCACTTATAAACATCTCCCCAAGGTGTTATAACAAAGTGGGGTTTTCTTCGTTTTTACTGTTTCTTTTTCCAATATTAATATTTATTGTTAGAGGTTTTCTGTAACTCTCTCTCTCTCTCTCTCTCTCTCTCTCTCTCTCTCTCTCTCTGTTGAGAGGTTTGTAGGGGTTTGCATTTAAATGATTTGGATTATTTAATGGGATTTTCTTTCTGTAGATTGAGTGGAGACAATATATTCTTTTATTCAAGATATCACGGTCCAGTTTTTTATTAATTTGCTTGCCCGGTGATTTTTTAGGTATGTACGCTTTTCAACAAATTTTGTTAGAAATCCCATTCAGCTTTCCTAAATTTTCAATGTAATGTTCTAAAAGGTTGGATTTTGAGCCTTTTACTTATAATTTCAGTTAAGATAGGCCTACGGTCACTTACAATTGGTTCCAGCGTAGACCATCTACTACTGTCGATAACACTGGGGGATACTACTGTTATGTCTGTTGTGTGTGTGTGTGTGTGTGTGTGTGTGAATCTAGAAAATTACTGAGGTTAACTCCTTTAGAGTTCTCTTCCAGTGAACCCCAGAGTGGGTGTTTACTATTTAGATCTCCCAATAGTACGGAGTCATAAGTAAGTAGATGTGCGATGCTGTCCAGAATAGGGCCTGTGGAGGGAGGCAGCAATTGAAACACACTAATGAGTATAATAGTAATAAACCAATGTTAACTTACCTTTAATTATTGTATTATAGTTTGATCAATTTTTTTCATCTACTATTACCCTTCATCCTTATTTAAAGTTATAAAGCATAAGTGTTTTCATATGCCGTGAATATTCTGCAAAACGGAATTTAAAATAGCGAGAAATATCTAAATAATATTTATACATATAAAAATTATATTTCTGTTTGTGTAGTTTTAGTTATAAAGAATTGCTTTTTTTTGTCAAATCATATTCAATAAAAAATGATTGTTTGATTGCTTACCCACTAAAAATGTACATTTCCAAATTCGGTTTTTATTTCAAAGAACTTTTTTTTATTAAAAAAAGAAATGCATTTTCTAAAGGTAAAAAGAAATTTCGAAATATAAAAAGGCAGATGATAAAAATAATTAGCAGACGATCAATTATGGCGCAATTTTTTCGAACAAAAAATAACCTTTATTTAAGAAATTTACTAAATATTTCTAATTGTAAATGCTATCTTTTTTAACGTCTTTTTAATGTAAGCTATTTTTATTCTTTAAAATATGCTAAAACAATATCTTTAATTAAAAATCGTTTGATAACCTATAATGGCAAAAATAAATTAAAAGGGGAATGAATGTGTATCCCATATTAAAATATCCTTTTTAATGAGAGAGAAAGAAATATTAACAAAATTAGAAATATAAAACTATAGTTTTTAATGGGGAGTATATAATTAATAAATAAAATACGAGACTTTCAAAAATTAAAAATAAATATAATTAGATTCAATTATAATAATGCATATAGGTTATGCCAAATTGCTTTGTTTATATTATAAGAATATATTTCTATATAACTATTGAAAGGTATTTTTCCTTCCTTTTAAAGGAATCTTATTACAAACTGAAATGGTTTTGATCTTACGAATTCAAAAGATATTTTAAAATTATCGAACAATAATTTTTATCATTAAAAATAGCTTTATATCTATACTTTTAAATTATAAAATCCTGTTTCAACGCTATTACAATAATAGTTTGATAGAAGAAAAAATAGCAGATGTAATTAAATGCCTTCCTCTGATGGATCACATTGATTTTCTGTAATTAAAATTATACGTCCTTAGCAAATCACTTAGTGCAGATTAATTTTCAAGGTACATTACGAAATTATAATGATTTGAATCATTAAATTCCATTTTAATTAGGCCTATGTACGAGGGCACTATGCCTATACGTTCTACCACGCTACCGCACTTCAGGGTACAGTTGGATTGTAAAAAAAAAAAAAAAAACAATCTAGATAAATTATAAGTGTACTATTATATGTAGTACTATCCATTGAAGATTTATAATATGAATATAGAAGGATTATTTATGAAAGTAAACAGGGTTAGTGGCTTCTGAGTTTCCAGGATTTCCTGACCTCTGTAACAAAAAGCAATGTATTGCGTCAGACAATGTGGTTTACTTATTTCTTTTTGTAACTTTCTTTCTCGCTTACTTTAGGCTTTATCACAGATTTAAAATTTCTTCATACCGTATATATCTTTTGCACGTGACATTTATTATTTGATATATATTGCTACAAGTAATAAATGGTATCCTATCACCTTGTCATAGCCTGCAAAACATCCCATTTCAACCATTGTTTGTAAATAATTATAAAATTTGTCCATACCTCATAAAACACCTTCATGCCTCCAATGTATTGTAAATAATATAACCTTCAATGTGTAACAAATGAACGAACAAAAGGTTGAAATGAAAGTGCAGCTATTTGACAAAGATATGAAATAAGTCGGGCCAATGACCTAAGTGAAAAACAGGTAGTACACAACTTATCCTAGGTCTTTCTTCCCGATCCAAATATCATATCAGTCATTTTTCTATGACGTTTCACCATCTGATTGGTCGAGGTTTGCATGAAAGATCATGTAATCTCTCCCCTATAAATGAGCTCGAGCCCAGTCCAGAAGGAGATGCAAGGAGTAAGAATCAACAGGGCACACGGATAGCAGTCCGCTGTGGACAGTCCAGTTCTGACTTTACGCCGGTGAGCCTTCGATCTTCTTCAGGACCTTTCGCCAACTTTTCATAAATCCATATGCCGACCTGAAGTCTCCCATGATTTAAGTACCCAACCTTACTTTCATAGTCTCGGGGGATTCCTGTTTCCGACATCTATCGTGTCTTGTCTTCTTTAACAAAGAAGAAGCCTCTTGGCAATCGACTGCAAAAACCAAGTGGTAGATTCCGATAAGCCGTCTAATTATGAGGAATATACGTATTAATCCCTTTTCAATGAACTTTCGACATCACGATATATATAATTACAGAGTCATCGCTCGTGTCATGTAACTGTACTTTAAAAGATGCAGAACACCATTTGTTGGAATATATATTATTTGAATGGCGACTTTAAAAATATCGAAACATCGGGCAAATCCTAATAAATCAAGAAAAGCTACCCTCTGTATGTATTTCAGGTTGTTGACTTACTTCAGCGTGATGGTGTAGGCTTTATCTTGGACAACTAACAATGGGGGAACATGGGGATTCTTCCTCTTTTAAATATACAATTATATTCACAAGAATTGGTCAAAAATATGTTTTCACCGACTCATTAAGAGTTCTTTTGAAGAGGAGTGAAAATAAAAAAGAAACCTACATTTAGTTGCATAATCAGAAGATGCCTATGTCACCTTATATACATATATATTGGAATAAATCAGAAGGCCACATGTTTATCAATATTGGATTCTTTAGCGCAAATTTGACTTTATTTGAAGGCAATTTTCTCTAGACATAACTGCAACAAAGTATTGGGAATGCTTAAC
>CP092868.1:80751389-80810287 GCA_030710605.1 Cordylochernes scorpioides
TTTATTGGAGACATTCGAGATGACCAAATGTGAACAAAATTGTGAACGGCGAGCATCACCAAAGATTGTCTCCTTCCTTAAGTTTTGTCCATAATTGTATATTATAAGTATGTATTTAACTTTATAATAGATAACATAGAGTAGTTTTACTAACATTTGAGTGTTGACCATTGGATTGATGTTATATATTTGTTATAATGTTTAACATCTCAAAAACATGACTTTAAAACATTTTGCTACCAAGCTAGTAAACCACAGTTTATGCATGCCTCCCATCAACCAATAATCAGCATCAGACGTACTCTATCTCAGCCGGTTCAACTGTGTGATCTTATCGTCCGCATATTGGGTGAACGGTGGCAAAAAGAAAATGAACTGCGCATGCGTCACTTATAGAACGCAGTGAGCCAACCAGCGGGCAAATAAATTTACACTATATTTGAACTGAATATGGCGGTTTATATAATATTGATTATTGACTTACTTTACTGATTACTTTGATATGTATGATAGTCTTTTTCATAAATAATATTAAAATAACTATTTATTTGAATTGACTATTTAAAAAATATATTTTATTAAGAGAGCTTTCGGATTTGTCCCTCATTCTGCTCTAATTAAAAATCGTTGACTTCAGGTTGTTAAAAGACAAGACTCGAATGTTCCTAATGGGTATTTAAGGCCAAATTTATAAAATACGCTGTTTTCTAAGGAAGCCTCTTGGACCAAAATATTGGTCGCAGAGATACAGCCTGCATTATACTGACGAGGGCCAACATCCCAAAAAGGCGTACATGGTTGGGTTTTATTGATCTATCAAGAAAATGGGTTGGCCAAATATCAGGAAAACAGGTTAAATCAATGTTTAGTTGATATCTGTTCCACTAGATGGCTCACTGCCATCTAAAATCATGTGAGCGGTCAGGATATGCCTATTTTGTTATATATATATGACATAATAAAAATATAATTTTTATTATTCATTAATATAATTATATTTTAAATAATCATAGAATTAACACAGAGTTAATTTTTTAAAATCCTTAACAAAAGGAGTACAACCCAAGATGTTTTTTGTATATACTTAGATTATTTTTATTAAATTGTATGTATGCAAACTGTTTTGTTCTTAAAATATAATCATTAAAATAAATACAATTTTGGATATAAAAGTTATCATTTCACTTCAATCCACGACTGCATGAATGAATTGGTAACGTACCTAAAATACATCTTTTTTTACGACATATATATATTTATATATATATATGTGATATTATCCTGTCGACTCTTCTGTGATATGATCCTGTCGACTTTCAATGTGGCAATATAGTGATAATAATGTGGTGAGGAGAGAAATAATCACACGACGAGTTGGTAGAGGAATAACCCAGGCAGCCAGCGAGAGAGACGGGAGCGCGACCCGCACCCCCAGGCGGCCGGCCGTTTTTTTTTGTGTCCTACCACCCCCCGATTATCCAAAAATAGACCTGAGGTTCCAAGAAAGGCCCTGCGGTCGCCCCTTGGAATGTGGCCAGTGGCCCAGATGACCGTACTTTAGCTGCGTTCTATCGACGTCTTTCTCTCGTTGACTGTAGGTTTACTTTATTATTCCTGGAAGAGCATATATTAAGACATATGTATATATATGTGTGTATGCATTTATATATTATATATTTATTTATTTATTTCCTCTCAAATTTACAGTGTACCATTCGAGCATAAAGCTCTCGAGTCACTTTGTCGTGGATGTTAGGCATCAAGAATTTCTAAAAAATTGCCTTCAGAACTGACTGGAAGGTCACAGTTCAGGTAGAGTGAAGTCCAGGTCTTTTATGTCTTGGATTGAGGTCTCCATCAAATTGGAACAATTCTTGTATAACTGGATTTTGAGAAGTAGAGTGTTTTAGATATAATTTCTGGGTCGAGGATATGTATATTTCTTCTATATCAGGCTAGTTTAAGTCCTGCTTTAAAATTGCATTTGATAGATTAAATGGGGCATTTACAGTACTTCTTAAACAAATTCTCATGAATGCATCTATTCTTTTCCTATCAGTCAAGGTTATGTATTTAAACCATACAGGCAATGCGTATGTTACTATAGGGAGAATACAGCTTCTGTATAAAGTAAATTTTTGGTTAACAGATAAACCACTTTTTGAACTGAACATATTGGATAATGAGGCTTTGGCTATTTTAGATTTTCTTATTATATCCTTCACGTGGCTGGTGAATTTCAGTTTGGAATCGAAAGTGACTCCCAAATATTTGACCTGCTGGGTCCAATTTATGGGAGATGAGTAAATTATAAGATTTGTCCTGGGTGTGAACTTGAAGCTATTTTGTGGAGGAAAGATAATTGCTTGAGATTTCTTTGGATTCAGATTGAGTTTCCATTTATCACACCAATTGCAAATGATTTCAAGATAGTTTTGAAGGCGGGAAATTAAAATATCTGGGGAACGCGAGCTGGATAACAGGGCAGTATCATCAGCGAAAAGAGCTAGTCGGCATTGTGGGATATGTGGAATATCATTGATGTATAAATTGAAAAGTATAGGACTCAATATTGAGCCTTGAGGAACACCAGATTCTATTTGCCGAGGACTTGATATATATGTTCCAACTTTTACGGAGAACGTTCTATCCTGAAGATAATTCTTCAGGAACCTGATGAATTTCTGAGGAAAATTATAAGAAGTTAATTTAATGATGAGGCCTCTGAGCCAAACCATATCGAAAGCTTTTTTTTAAGTCTAAAAGCACTACTCCAACAGCTTCGTTAAGGGATTTGCGAGTTTGTATGAAATCAATAACGGTAATCAATTGGTGAGTTGTTGAATGATTTGCTCTAAACCCAAATTGCTGTGGAATTAGAACATTTCTTGTATCTATATAGGTCTGGAGTCTTTTAAGGATGATCCGCTCAAATATTTTTCCAAATATCGGCAAGAGACTAATTGGCCTAAAATCATCCAGGGATTTAGATAGTTGCTTTTTTGGTATGGGAATAACTATAGCATATTATATATAATTGTTCGTTTTAAGGAGTTTTTTGGTTATAAAAACGTATTCACGGGTGGTGTTTGGGTTATAAAAAGATGTTGAGAGTTTTGAATATATATATATATAGCATGGGATAAGTTGCCAATAGGTAGTCTAAATCACAAATAAATTTATTGAAGATGGATGAAAAAGGTGGTTCCTATCTATTCTAACTATATACATCATTAATTAACATTTTCTATAATTTTACTTATTGCCAACGACACTAATATCTGACGCTAAAAGAGCCTTCTGAAAATTAAATTGGCGAAACCGATTTGAGGGTTTACTACTGATGACCCATTATCTCTCAACAATGGTCTCTATTGCCATCTAAATGAAATATTTCATGAATATAAGATAAATAAAACAGTTTTTAGATTTAGTTTTACTATTTATAAATATTCATATGAATAAGCCTCTAATGAGATTAATACTTGGTAAATCCTTTTTTAACGGCTTGAAGCAAAGAATGACTGGATAGCTAGCTAGCTAGATAGATAGAAGGTAGATATAAAGAAAGGACGGCGGGCTAATTCTGATCGTTAGTGGCTCGGGCAATCGAGTTAGGCGGGAATGTCCCAAATTGTTAGGTCGTCAGACGATCTTTAGAGAATGGGGTAGAGCTCCTTTTGACTGGAGCGCTCAACCTCCCCTTTTTTACACTCTTTACAAATATTTAGTTTCTTTTATAATGCCCTATCTATAATTGTGTTAATATGCTTCTACGTGAGTATGAAATCTATATTTGTAAGATGATTGGTTGCCTACTGTAACATGATCTTAATCAGCCAATCAGAGTTGAGATAGACGATGAGTAAGCATATTTCTTAGCTCAGTGATTAGAGTGTATATTAAATCGAGGTATAAATAAACAGACGCAAGGGTTCTATTCTCGATATTCTAACTTTGAAAAAAATATTTGCACCATTTAAAATCTAATATATATCAGTGTTTATATATCCTTTCATGCTGAAAACTATCGAGAAACCGCATGAAATTCATAAATATGAAGCGCTTATTATGGATCAATTATTCTATATTGCATATCCTTCGATATTTCTATAAGATCAATCTTGTTTAAACAATGTGCTCTAGAATCATTCTCTCTAGAGATTTTTTTTCTTTGAAGAAGATAAACTGTTGGCTTGATAGAAATATTTCAGAGGATAACAATAAATAAGTTCATATTCAAAATAAGCGCTTTATCCTTAATATTCTGTCAAAAATATGCGTGTATTAAAACAATATATTTCTCTACTTTATTAAGACCACCGGTCTTATACAGATTCACTGCAGGAAGAAAGCACAGATAGCGCTCCTATACTCCAGGCAGCGCAGAACCCAACAACAACCTCCAGGTCCGACGCATCTCCAGTGGCCACAGATTCCACCGTGCATACGTCAAGGTTAGCGTATCACTGAAAAGACGAGTGTGAGATCAGCCGCGTTCTAGTCTTCTCTTTTATCATCCAAATAAATCACTACTCCCCTCTGAGTATATACATGTATAAATGAATAATATAATGATAATCATATCAATATAATTAAATATATTTATTAAGATGACCGCTGTCGCTCTAGATTGAACAAAAAGGCACTTGAGGCAAACCAGGGAGCAGCCTTGGTGTCTCTTTTCTTTCTGTCAGTGTACAGCAAAATACGATAATGATTCAATGAAAATCGTCATTAAAGTAAACCCCACAAAAGGCTCAGGACTAGCTACGGTTATAGATTGGTGCACTCGGGCTATACCAAGGTATTGTCCGCGTCATTCGTCTGGTATTTCATACTTATGTAAATTTTGCATAAGTATATAGAGATAGAAGGGGGTTAATTATAAAAGTGTCTAATGAGTGTTATATTGATACTATATCAGTTTAGAAATACCACAAGTATAATTGTTTGATTATAAAAAGCTCTTGATTTTGTGCTAACCTCGTTGTTTTGTATCAAAAATATTATCTTGTACTTTGTTTAAATAAATATTTGGAATTCCCCATCTATCTTATGTTAAGTGGATGCTAAAAAATACGAAATGCATATGGTACTGATCATAATAATCATAATAGGTAGAGGTTTATTCTGTAAGTGTACTACATGTCTACACATGAAAATTCAATACGGATTCACATTCAACACGGTGCTAGAGTTACGTTTGGTTACTTAGATTCATTTTGGGGTAGGCATGTTCAAATATCAGCGCGAACCATTCACACAATTTATCATTAATGAACAACAAAAACGGCTTCAATAAGACTCTCAATTTCTTTTTCAAGAACACTATCTGAGAACTCCAGACTTTTAGAGAAGTCGGATCTACAAAAACAATCTTTACTTTATAGTTGGATCTCTTAATTTTTCCTTAAATACCTCTACCAAGAATTGCCTAAAGGTGCAGGATATACACAAATAATATTATACAGATTCTCCAAGCAGAAATGTAGGTTACACGCAGGAAAAACAGAAATAGTACCTTAATGGTAATATGATATTTATATACAGGAAAATTATATAAGGACAAGTGCAGGATAAAGGCAGGACAGACCAATATACAATATTATAGCAACAACAACAAAAAGCTTTATTAAGACCTTTTAGTCTTATACAGATTCTCCAAGCAGAAATGTAGGATATATGTTCCAGTAATAGTACCTTAATGGTAATATGATATTTATATACAGGAAAAAAATATAAAGACAATCAAGCTAATAAATGGATTAGTCTGAGTAAATTGGATGAAAAGAAATTTCAATATTAGTACGGTAAGGTATATTGAACTGACGAAACCGCTGGGAGGGTCTACCACTGATGAGTCAGACCTCAATATTTTTCTCATCGTAAAATAAGAATAGCTATAATTTTAATTTAAAAAGAAAACAATCCTTTCGAAATATTATCATTATAAAGTACACATGGGCACCAAATTCCTTATAGCTACTACTTTGATGTAAATAAATAGAAATATGCAACAATTCTCCAATTTAGAATTTGACCCCTATGAAATATTCACACACTGCCATTTAATTTCGAACCAATAGAGAGGATGTTTATTTTTTTTATCAAGTGAATCTGACATCGAACACAAATAAATCCCATTTTAAATAGCGGTAGAACATGTCAAGTCCTTTGTTTGACATCCCAACTTTATAAAAAAATAATTAAATTTATTTTCTATTCACATTTTTCTTTACTTTCTCTTGTTTTGGGAACAAAATTTCAACTTTAATGAACTCAATGTTAGAAATTTATTTATAGTTATTTTTAAACAGCTTTTTTCACAATTCTATATATATTTTTTCAGGAATAAATTTAATGGCGTGCGTGTTTGTAAATCAGCTATAATAGATATTGAATAATGTTTTTTTAATTTTCTCAATGGGGTTTTTCATATTATTTATATAGTTGCGCAAAGGAATACCTTTCCCTTCAAATATATACTTAGAAATTGATGTTTAATGTTTTTATTAAAAGGGTGGGTGATTTTCTTTTTATTTACGACCATACTGTCGCACTTAAATGAATATAACAAAGTTTCAAAGTTCTATCCTTCTGATGCACAGTTAAAGGGAAAGGTGCCTCTTTGGTTATATGAATATATATATATGGCAATTAAAACCAACAACCCTATATTGTATAATACTTATAACAAGATTGCCATGTTGTATATAGAACCACACCTATAAATAATTATAGGCATGATTGACATGTGTTATTGCATCACCATATGTAATGTACTTTGTACAAACTGAGGATGAATAAATAAAACTATGTAATAGTTAAGAGCTGAGTTAAAGCAAGATTGAGAAGTTCAAAAACGTCTAAAATCGAGACAACCCTAAAGGAATTCGGCAGCCCGTTGCCATAAAGGTCAAAGCGTGCAGGATGCAGCAGACGTCCAAAGTCTAAATTCGCAGATGTCTGCCCGCCCCCCCCCCCCCCTCCTCGGGAATGGTATATAAAAATCTTCGGTTTTAGCCGAGCTTAGTCAGTCACTTCACCGTCGGCGTGAGCCCTTGTCGGTCTTAGCCAAGACCACCTCATCACCATGTAAAAGAGTAAGAACTCTTCTCCATCTCCATCTTGCTCTTAGCTCGACTCCTATCTGTTCATGGAACTTGCCTACTACAACTGTGTCTCTTCGTTTTGTGTGTGTGGACATTCCCAAGCTTTCCACTCTGCCTCGACCACGACTGCCTGTACTCTGTGAAAACTGTTAACGGTCTTCCAAAGTGCAGAGAGGTACTGGAAAACTCTCCACGCTCTGACTGTCCCTCTCGGTTACTACAGGTTTGACCCTCGGTTACCACAGCTTATCGCAGAAGAGTCGACAGGATCTCATATCACAGAAGAGTCGACAGGGCCTTATCACAGAAGAGTCGACAGGATGACCACAACGAAGAAGGTAAGAAATCTGTCCAGATTGAAACGACAAAGAGCAAAGATGGAGGAACCCACCCGGCATTTCAACAAAACGACCGATCAATCTCTCCCCCAACAAGAGACTATATTTCAGAGCAAGCTGTCAACCCCCCAACGACACAGCCGAAAATCCCGCATATTAAGCCGGTGATAAGTTCCCCACCTTCGGCCTTACAACGCAACCATCTTTCAGTTGACATGCCGCCGTCACCAAACAGAAGTTACAAGCTTCTACAAGCTCTACTTGGAGCGTCTTCCGCGTCATCATGACGACAACTAAAGACCAAGTCTCCTGACTGAACAATCCTCAAAACTGTAAGTTTTAAAACCTATGTAACTTTCACCTCATGCTCACAACTTGATTCTCCATAAATTTAATGTTTATTTTTACTATAATCATTTTAAATCAAATTTTACCATTTTTATATCATTTCAATTCAAATTTTAAATCTTTTACACCCTCATTCATCAATTTTTACTTTATTTTAAGCAAATTATCAATTTTAATTCATTACTTGCAATTTTACATTTTTAAAAAATCATTATTTTTTTCAATTACTCGAATCATAATTCTAAACATATTTGGGTGTTTTTTCTTAATACCTTATTTTTATACCAAAACACCAATTACTCAATCATATACTCAAAACTTTGCAAAAATCATTGTTATGTTCACTATTTTATGTAAACGCCCCATTCAAATTATAAGTCACTATCACGCCATTACCATTTTACAAGGATAACTTTCGCACTACCATAATCAACGATTTAAAAAATATATGTGATATCTTGGGACCTCTGGGACCAGTGTCACCTGATGCTAGACGAACCTCGATGTCAACTCTACCGTGCAGTCGTGGTGGAAGGCGACACAGCTGGGCCAAAGGTGAAATAAACAAACAGAGATTCCACTAAGAAGCGTCTGACGTCAAGAAGGAATGGGATGAGGAGAGAGAGATTTTAGAGCAAGTGTTACCGTTGGAATCCAAGCGAAGACTGGCAATTCTAGGTTCTCGATTTAACACCACGACCTTGCTTCTTTCTAATTGGCTGACCTATTTAGGTGATTCTTTCCTAATTGGTGGGACTTTTTCACGTGGCCGTAGGCTATTGGTTGACCTACTTAGGTATTGTCTTCTGATTGGGCCTGGCTTATCTTTTTGACGGAGGATATATATCCGGCCTTGCTACGGAAATACGGGGCGTTACTCTTAGCTTTTATGGTTTCTGCGTTATCAGATACGCCCTGTCCTGTCAGGAAGTATTGACTTGTAAATTATTTATAGTTGGGCTGGTTTTAAGCCTCTTTTGCTAGGCCTTGCTTCGACTTCTGTCCTAAGCCTGATTAGTTTTAACCTTAACTTTCTCCTGTTGGTCTCCATTCCTTCTATCTGTACAGTTGCGATACTTTATTAGATTCTTACGCGGTACAGATTGATGTTAGTTGAGGCTTTCTATGTGCAGTACATAAGGAGTTATATACAGTCATGGGGTGGAACATGTGGTAGGAGATATCTAGACTATTTACAACAATTCCAGGGTCTTAAATCATCACAGATGGCCCCGGATTAGAGAGGGTTCATATGGAGGGATTTAAGAGAGCGGAATAGGAAGACTGTGATTAAGGAAGTAATTTTTAAAAATTAATTGAAATGAGTTGGTATATAACATAGGGTTGATTTCTGTATATCCATAAGAGATAATAAAGCATAAACAACTAATATTAAACATACAAGTAAAAATAAAAATATCAATAAAATATTTAATAGAGAACATATAATGATTATAGGTAAAAATATAAATGATTGGATGGGTAAATCATGATCTTTTCGTGATGGGCGTTAGAAAGGGTTGAGGGGTTAGTTATTACTTGGTTGAGGCAAGGTCACTTTGACTCAAGTCCCAAACCATTTAATGTGCACGGCGCGGAAAACCTAGGCCATGTTTCACATGTAAATTTAAGGACCTAATAAAGTTACAGTACCACAATCGAAAAGTAAGATAAGGGGATTGTTATGGGTTTTAGTAATTAGTCGTTAAGACGTACGCCTGCAGGATAAAGAGGGCGAAGATCAGTGACCATAAATCAAAGTTTTAATTAGAGTCGTCAGGGGCTTAGCGAGAAAAAGAGTAAAAAAAAAAAAAGATGTGCCAGCGTGTGGCATGAGAGTGCCCTGGAATATATAAAAAAATACAATTTGCACGTATCCAAGCCAGAAGTTGGGAGAAGGTAAATCTGGGGGACGATGTGTCAAGATTGTTAATTACGAAATCAAAGTAGGTCAAGTCTAGCCTGCGAAGGAGTTAAAAGTTCCTGCGGAAAAGGGTTAGTATTTATTAAGAAGTAACCTTTAAAGTGGTTGTTTAAGCGGTTATTGAAGATTGCCCTGTTTTTAGATCGTAATTTTTAGTTTGATTATAAAAGAATATATCATTGAGATATGAAATTGCGAAATTAAGGCTTTGCATATAGCGTTAAAGGATTTGAAAAATCGAAAATAGAATTGCGAAGTTAAATGCAAAGTAATCTTTAAAAAAAAAAGTAAAAATAGTGATGATGTGATACAAAGATTAACACACTACAGCAGTATATAAGGGGTAATAGAAAGTGAAAATATTAAATGAAAATTAAAAATGAGCAGTAATATACTCGATAGCATTGACATGGTAGCGGAAGATGAAACAATGTAAATAACATCTAATTTATAAAGTGAGAGAAAATATAAAATGATAAATGCAAATTAGTGATATAAACATGAAATATAAACTTGAAATTATTAGATATGATATGAAAGATAAAATATAAAGTTGATTATAAAATAGAGTCATAAAGCAAAAGTAAATAAGTTTTGGTAAAGAAAAATAAAAAAAGACAATAATCTAAACTAATTGGTTGACGTAAAAAAAAAACAATTATAAGAGCTATATAATGATTATATAAAGGATATTAAAATGAAAAATTTTTAAAAAATGTTCATCGAGAAAGAAGAGCAAGTAAGATTATATATAGAAATTATATATCGTGAAAGAATGGAAAGTTGTAGGCCAAACGTAATGTTCCTGTTTTTTTTTTTTTTTTTTTTTTTTTTTTTTTAGGATGGGTAGAGAGAGCTTTAAATTGTCCTCGATTGATATCTTTGGTCTTGTTGGCCTAAGTTTTTCTAACTTATCGAATTTGTTTTATGTTTGACGCGACTCGCGGATCACATTGTTTCCAGCTGTGAAACTAACTGAGTCCTAATGTTGTCGATTTTTTTTTTTAAACTTATGTGGGTGTGTGTGATTTTTGTAAGTAAAATGTTGTCCTTGGATCTAAGTGTCGATGTTAAGTTGACAAGTTAATTGAGGGCGAGAGAATCTAGACCTGGTGACGGGCCGTAACAAAATGTCGGCTGTTTGTTTGCTCGTGTCCAGCGGGAAAGGAGGGAGCGAAGCTATTTTTAATGCGATTCCGGATTTAGGTCAAGGGGGGGAGCGAGGGGGCTTGCTTGCTTTCTTTCAACTTATTTGAAGATCTCTGCATTAAGGTGCAGAAAAGGCGCTGAGCAAGTCGGGGGTATAAGACGGGATTTCTGCGCGTCAAATATTGTGGGACATAAATGGCCGAATTCTATCAAGTGGACATCAGGTGTTACGCGAGGTGTTGGAATTAGAGGCTGGGGCGTGAGGAATAAGATATCTTCTGTATAGTATTTAAGTTTGTTCACATGAACTGTATCATCTTCTTTATTTAGGGGTCGATTGGGTCTGTTAATTCGGACTACGTTTGGGGATATTATTTCTATAATTGTAAACGGACCTGTGAAGTATGGTGCCAATTTTCCCGTATCGGGATGTTTATAATTTTTTACGAGGACTAGGTCACCAATCTCGAAATGAGGGGCTTGATGACCTTTATCATATCTTTGTTTGTCCCTTTCATGCTTAAGCTGTGTTCTGCTGGAGGCGAGTTGCCTAGCCTTCTGTACGTCGGGGAACGGGTTGTAATGATTTTTTAGTTCTGGTGGGATGCTATTAAACATCAAGAAGATCGGTGGGAAACCTGTGACGGTGTGCGGGGATTGGTTATAGATTTGGACAACTTGTTTAATTAGTTTGGTCCAAGATGTCTTCGGGTTTTCGAGATAAAGTAACCTTAGTTTTCCAGTGATGGTGGCGTTCAATCGTTCTATCAATCCGTTAGCTTGCGGATTGTTACTGGTGGTAAGCAGTGGTTGTATACCGCGAGATAGCAGAAATTTTCGGAATTTTTCGGAGGTGAATGCGGGCGCTCTATCCGACAGTAGACGTTTTGGAGACCCTTGTTGTAGTACCTTTTTTAGGGTTTGGATGTACGTTAAGGTACTTGTAGATTTCGATGGGAATGCCCAAGCGTATCTGGTCAAGTGATCCACTATAACATGGAGATACGTCTTGGAGTGTCCGTATTTCGAAAATCCGGCTATTGTATCTATTGATATTAAATCGAATGGCTGTTGTGGTGGGGGAATTTGTCCTAAGGTGCCATAAGGTTTACCTTTGGGTCTTTTGATGATTTGGCAGGTATGACAGGAATTTACAAATTTTTGTATGGAGTTGGCCATACCTTTCCAGTAATACTGAGTAGAGATTAGGCGAGTCATTTGGGAGATACCGGGATGGTTGTATTCGCTGTGAACCTGGTTCATAAGCGAGTGTTGAAGAGCTTCGGGTATTATTATTCGATTTACACCTTTACGCCGTATGGTGTGTAGACCGTTGACGTCTACAGCGACACTGGTATCTGTGATATTCGGTTGGTGTTTCTTAATAGTACGGGCACTGATAAATCCACAAAATGGATTGCGAGAAAGCAAATCGGCCTCGTGTTGCTGGGTTCCCTTGAGGTACTGTATTTCATAGTCGTAAGTGGATAGTCTTAAACTCCACCTAAAAAGTCGTCCTGACGGGTTTTTAATAGTTTTAAGCCATTGTAGGGCTTGGTGGTCGGAGTAGACAGTGAATTTGGTACCGGATAGATAGATGCGGAATTTTTCGATGCTTTCTACGATCGCTAAGCATTCTAACTCTGAAATGGTATAGTTGCGTTCGTGAGGACGTAGTGCTCTACTGTAATACTGTGTGGGATGAGTTTTTCCATCCGGATGTACTTGTTTGAGAATTCCTGCGATTCCCTGGGTGGAGGCGTCACAGTACAAGCGGCAGGGTAAGCCATCCTGATACAGATGTAATACGGGCTTACGTGTTAAGCTCTCCTTGAGAGCCGTGAAGGCCTGTTGACATTTGTCGTCCCATTGCCATTTAGTGTCCTTTTTAAGTAAATTGTTGAGTGGGGTTCTGAGACGGGCATAATTTGGTATAAACTTGTTATATACGTTGACGGCTCCTAAAAAGGACTGTAATGTTTTTTGGTTGAAGGGAGGTTTGATAGCGTTAATAATATCGAGGTTACGGGTCTGCGGTGTGTAAGTTCCGTTCTTAACAGTGTATCCTAGAAATTATATTGATGTCTTCAAAAATTCACATTTTTTATAGTTTAGTTTAATATTTTCCTGTTGGCAGATCTCCAGGAATTTTTCTACGTGTTGAATATGCTCTTCTAAGGTATCCGAAAAGATAATAAAATCATCGAAATAGTGGGCTATGAAGTTTAACTTATATTTTTGGAATATTTGGTTTATTGCACGTTCAAAAATCTGTGGTGAGTTGCGCATCCCAAAAGGAAGCCTACAAAATTCGTATTGCCCGTCTAATGTCACGAAAGCTAAAAGGTGACGGGAACTGGGATCTATTTCGACCTGCCAGTAGGCAGAAGATATGTCGGCTGAGGAGAAGTATTTGGCGCGTGAGAGTTTGTCGAGTATATTCTCTATCAAGGGGAGAGGATGGACGTCTGGTGCAATGATTTCATTAATCCTACGATAGTCAACACAAAAGCGTTTTGATTTGTCACGTTTGGTGACAAGCGTAATAGGACTGGCATAGGGAGATACTGAGGTTGTAATTATACCGTGTTCAAGCATGTGTTCGATTTGTGTTTGTATTTCAAGTTGGTCATTTAGGGGTACGCGATAAGGACGTAAGGCAATTACCTTGTCCGAAGTAGTATTGATTTTTACGGGAGGTATTTTAAGCCTAGGGACGTCGTATTTATTGGCGGCGAAAACGGGTGTAAATTGATGCAGTACCTTGTGTAAATTATAGGGACAGTGACCTAGGTCACTTGTGTCCAAAGATATGCAAGAGGAGGACATAGAGGCGTTGAAAATAGGATCAGGAACATTACATTGAGGCCAAATAAGAGTGTTGGAGTTCACCACGTGTGAGCAACCCGTTCCAGGAGGGGAAGATTTAGTAAATGGGACAGTTGTATTAACCTGTCCATGGGACACGTGTTGCTTGCACGAGGTGAATTTGTATAAGGTAGTTGGTAGAGGTACATTATCTTGATACAGGAGTAGCTGAGGACAGTTTATAATTAGTAGAAATCTTTTTATGGAGTTAAGGGATAATATGCCAAAAGGCAAGGGGGCATCTATAATATGGAATTTTAGGTTCTGCGTTATGTTACCTATTTTTACGTTTAAAAAGATATAACCTATGGTGAAAATATTGTTAGCTATGGCATTAATAGTTAAGTTAAATGGGTGAACAGGTATTTTCTTTTGCAAATTGGTTTCTATTATTTTAAAAGTATTCCGACTAATTATATCGATAGATGCTCCTGTATCAAGTAGTAGAGGAAGGTTTACATTATTGGGCAGTTCAGCTCGAACGAGCAATTGTTCAACGAAAGTTATGTGAGGAGGAACCTACTGTTGTGCTGTCGTGGGCGTCGGAACAGGCCTGTTTTGGTGCCGTGGTCGAGGTACCTATGGGACAGCTAGGGTTCACTGCTTGCGCTGGGCTCGTAGTGTAGAGAGGATCAGGGGAGCGGGTAACATGCGCTCGCGTGTTGTTAACTTGGAAGGGTGCGGGAGAGGACAACACAGTTCTGTCGTGCTGCGGATAAGTTGTGGCTCGGTACACAGGTCTTGGACGGCTCTGTGCAGGCCGTTTGGGACACTGGGCGTGCCAGTGCATGGCGCCACAATACCTGCAGGATGAAGGGGGTGGATTGGCAGAGTAGTTGGGTCGCGTTGACCATGGTCGCGGAGCACTGTACCTCGGTGACGGTGCGAAGGAAGGGTTGGGCGTTGTTCTGGTCGTCTGTTGGCACACTTGCGACGCACTGTGGGTTCCTCTTACGCGCGATACTACACTATACCACGCTTGGAGGGTGTTCGGTTGCACGGCAGCGACAATGCGCTGATCAGCGACGGGTAACCCATCAGTCAGGGATTCTAAAAGGATTTTGTGGGGAAGGTTCAGCTGTAGGCCACACACCGTCTTTTTTTGATAATATTCCTCTAACGAGGAGCGATCTGTCAACTTAATGGCCAAGAATTGGGCAAATGACACGTTTGTGGTTTCAGGAAAGAGGTCTATCAGGGCCTGCCTTGCGTCAACGTAATATAATTTGTCTAATTTTAGGCTGCGGAAGTAGTGCAGGGCCTTACCTTGTAGGAGGTTGGGAAGCCTTCTCAGTCTGTCGGTGTAGTGTAGTTGGGCCAGATCAGCTTGGGCGTCGTAGTTGTCGAAGAAGCTCTGCGCCTCGTACGAACCATCGTAACGCGATAGCTCCACATCTCGCGAGAGTCCTGTCGCCGAGGAGAGCTGATATATCGTCCTGGCTAAACTCCCCAGGACATCTGACACCGGCGGCGGGGGTGTGACGTCTTCCTGGCCGGGGGGAACTTCCTGCGTCCTACCGAGGGTGGTTTCTTTCTTCGGAATAGTGGTGTTTTCCCCCACTTTCGGAGTCGGGATCGGACTCCATTGGTTCCTTTGGATTCTCCTCTCTTCCCTGTTCCATCTTTCTGTACAGACAGTGGTCTATTTGCTTACTTGTACCTTGGCGTCCACTATCCTGTCGACTCTTCGGTACGGGGGAGTCTGTGATATCTTGGGACCTCTGGGACCAGTGTCACCTGATGCTAGACGAACCTCGATGTCAACTCTACCGTGCAGTCGTGGTGGAAGGCGACACAGCTGGGCCAAAGGTGAAATAAACAAACAGAGATTCCACTAAGAAGCGTCTGACGTCAAGAAGGAATGGGATGAGGAGAGAGAGATTTTAGAGCAAGTGTTACCGTTGGAATCCAAGCGAAGACTGGCAATTCTAGGTTCTCGATTTAACACCACGACCTTGCTTCTTTCTAATTGGCTGACCTATTTAGGTGATTCTTTCCTAATTGGTGGGATTTTTCACGTGGCCGTAGGCTATTGGTTGACCTACTTAGGTATTGTCTTCTGATTGGGCCTGGCTTATCTCTTTGACGGAGGATATATATCCGGCCTTGCTACGGAAATACGGGGCGTTACTCTTAGCTTTTATGGTTTCTGCGTTATCAGATACGCCCTGTCCACTCAGGAAGTATTGACTTGTAAATTATTTATAGTTGTGCTGGTTTAAAGCCTCTTTTGCTAGGCCTTGCTTCGACTTCTGTCCTAAGCCTGATTAGTTTTAACCTTAACTTTCTCCTGTTGGTCTCCATTCCTTCTATCTGTACAGTTGCGATACTTTATTAGATTCTTACGCGGTACAGATTGATGTTAGTTGAGGCTTTCTATGTGCAGTACATAAGGAGTTATATACAGTCATGGGGTGGAACATGTGGTAGGAGATATCTAGACTATTTACAACAATTCCAGGGTCTTAAATCATCACATATATATAATTAAATTCTAATAAACATAGGTGAAACACATTTTTTTAAATTCAAAAATCGAAAGATAGAATATCTTCAAAATCACAACTAGAAAAGTAACTGTCCTTCCCCAAAACAAGTTTAAAATCCAACATAGTTTCACTCCCGCGTCCTTCTTTTACATGCATAATTATTAATAATCCACACATCTCTCTCAACACACTTCAACACCACACACATCACTTTCTCCAATTGGCAGAAAATTTTAGCGCGCGACTTAGCAACAAATCAATCTCGAGCCACACAAGCTCCATATCGTCGCCACTAAACGTGGCACATCCACTAACAGCCAAAATATCTCGATGTGTTTTGTACAACCACCACCCATGACTGGTAAATAGTTATTCATGATGAAACAAGTTAGATGCTGTACCAAAAACAAAGACTTCACGTGACACCTTTCCATTCAATTCACTCACTCGTGTCACACAGCGCATCACAACAATTTTTCTCACTTAACAGGCCACAAAGACGCCTTCATGCCTGTGACACCTCACCCCAATGCGTGTCCACGTCGAAAGTCGCACTTTTACTCACATCTAAACCTGACATCATTAAATAACATTTTTACTAAGTCCGCAACAACGTCGAAACGCAACACTTAGGAACACCGAGAAAACTACCTCTTTCAAATACACCATAAAACAGCCAACAAGCTTTCACCACTCTCAAAGCGAGTTTAACCAGTACCCTAACGTATATGCAAACCCTCAGAACTGTACTACAGCAAGGATTTCCAAAACGTCTGTTATCTGACAGAGCGCCCGCTTTTACCTCAGAAAAATTCCGCAAATTTCTAATAACGCACCCCATTCTGTCACAGGTTTTCCACCCACCTATTTAATGTTCAATGTTGTCCCTCCAGATCTAAGAACTCATCTTAACCCATACCCCGAAATAAATACAGCTCGAGAGATAGCACGCTCTCGTACCCAAAATAAGCATAAAAAAGATAAACATTTGATAAGCAGCACAGAACACCACATTTCGAAGTGAATGATCTTGTTTTGGTCAAAAATTAAAGACATCCCGACGCAGGTAAATTAGCACCATATTTTACTGGACCATATACAATAATTGAAATAATCTCACCCAATGTTGTTCGAATAGATCGCTCCAATCAACCTCTCAATAGAGACAGTGACACCATACATGTCAATAAATTAAAATATTACACAGAGAATGTTCTGTACATTACATCTCCACAAACCCGATTTATTCAAAACCCACAGCGAATGCCTCAAGATGTATATCTCAGTGAATTCAATCATTTGACTCCAGATATCTACGAGACGCAGCTATTCCGAATTATACCGCCTCAAACTTCCCAGCCATTCCTACATTTAAATCCAGTTTTATTTAACATCGATCGTTTTAAAACAAACCTCAAGTAGCGACCAGAAAATTTCCCGTTTAATTCAAAAACCTATTCTACCTACATACTCTACAACAACCCATTTGGATCTGCATTACTTACTCTATTTCACACAATATCAAGATTTTCGTGAACCCACCAGATCCAAACTAGAGGAGAAAGAATTTAAAACACGTGCTGTAGACGACCCCCATATCTCCCTCTTCAAAAACAATACACAACGCACCCCGGTCGTAAAACTGGACACTCTCCCCCCTTACTCGCCTCCAATAAATTAAGGCCGTGTCCTATACATTCTTTTATTCCACACATTTTACTACATGAAACAAGAAAAATACTAAACCTTCATCTACTCATTGTAATAATCTTTAATTATATTCTGTTTTCGTATAAAATACTTTATTTTTTATTTTTTACCTTTCAATTATATAATCACGAATTTTTAATCCAACATTATTTTTTAAAAAATCAATTTTACTTTTATCTTTCATAATATTTTAGTATTACAAAATATTTATTTGTTGTCAAAAATCACTTTAATTTTCATCATTATTACTTTTATATATTGATTGTTTGATTTTGTTCACTTAAACTTTATTCAACCACAATTATATTGCTATATTTTTATTCATTTTATATTTATTTTTATACCTTTATATAAAATGACTATGTTATCATTAACTTTCGGTCATACAACAATCTATTTCACTAACCACTTCAGTGTACTTTACACTACTATCTTCTCAGTCATTGCTTCACATCAACGTAGAAAAACGACAGTACTGCTTGACAATTATTTTTTGATTTCATAATTTCAACAAACTATTTGAACACAGTTCCCCAGATTTACAAATCCCAACTTCTGGCCTGAACACGTTTCAAATGTTTATTTCAATCATCCCTAGAGCATAATCACCCACGCAAGCACAAAGCGTCCACAACTCTCACAACTCAATTTTTTTATCTCTAGCGGACCACAATCAACCATTGATTTTAAAGTCAAGTCAGATCACCTTCTGTCGCTACAACAATTCTACTTATCGCATGGTTCTCCATTTCACCCCTTTCAACCATATTAACGAACAACTTTTTCTTCAACAACCTTTCGACCCAATAACTCTACAATTGTGACAAAGCACTGTAACCTTATACAAGATCACAGGTGAAACATTGCCTAGGAAGACGCACAAGTCTATATCCTCGCTTTGCACACCTGGACCTAAGTATTTGAAATCATGTGTAATACTCACAATTGCATATTCTTTAACCTCTAACCCTTTCCAAACGCCGCCAACAATCTCTTAGAACATCATTTTAATTTTTATCAACACTTTTTTTTATCACTCAAAGGTTTTATCTAAAGTTCTCTTTTATAATGAATATCATAACTTTTAAATTAAACATAAGTTTTATTTTTTATAATTTGAAGATATATCCAAACAAAACATCTTGTTATAGCCCTTTTTAACCCTCACAGTTTAAATTAATTAAAATAAATTTTGATTACTTACCTGTGTTAAAGAGGCTTTACCCCCTTAAACCCGGATACACCCTTTCACTCCCGGGATATCTATGGTAATTTAAACCAACAACTCTATATTGTATAATACTTATAACAAGATTGTCATGTTGTATATAGAACCACACCTAAAAATAATTTTACGCATGATTGACATGTGTTATTGCATCACCATATGTAATGTACTTTGTACAAACTGAGGATGAATAAATAAAACTATGTATTAGTTAAGAGCTGAGTTAAAGCAAGATTGAGAAGTTCAAAAACGTTTAAAATCGAGACAACCCTAAAGGAATTCGGCAGCCCGTTGCCATCAAGGTCAAAGCGTGCAGGATGCAGCAGACGTCCAAAGTCTAAATTCGCAGATGTCTGCCCGCCCCCCCCCCCTCCTCGGGAATGGTATATAAAAAACTTCGGTTTTAGCCGAGCTTAGTCAGTCACTTCACCGTCGGCGTGAGCCCTTGTCGGTCTTAGCCAAGACCACCTCATCACCATGTAAAAGAGTAAGAACTCTTCTCCATCTCCATCTTGCTCTCAGCTCGACTCCTATCTGTTCATGGAACTTGCCTACTACAACTGTGTCTCTTCGTTTTGTGTGTGTGAACATTCCCAAGCTTTCCACTCTGCCTCGACAACGACTGCCTGTACTCTGTGAAAACTGTTAACGGTCTTCCAAAGTGCAGAGAGGTACTGGAAAACTCTCCACGCTCTGACTGTCCCTCTCGGTTACTACAGGTTTGACCCTCGGTTACCACAGCTTATCGCAGAAGAGTCGACAGGATCTCATATCACATATTTATACATCTTGGCTTTCATATTGCTGCACCAGGTTGCGGCTTGACAGGTTCGTCGGTCTTAATTTTCTCTTCGCACATGAGCTGCGTCTTTCCAGAACGTGTTTCAACCATAATTATAAATATATAAAAATAATTACGAAGAAATCTCCAAATATATTTAATGTTTATTTTTCACCCTTCTTCTCCAAAATAAAGAATCAATATGTAAACGATAACAATGTTATAAAAGGAATGATGCTATAGTACATAATTTGTTACTAATAATTATGATTCAATCTAAAATATCAGAGGGGCGCAACAAACATGATGCAACAATATATATGTAAAGTTACTGAAGGATGGCATCCAAGTTACAAACGTTGGTATCAAGGTTTATTTGACATTTCCCCGATAGATGAGTGAAACTATCTTCGGAACGTCTATTTGTATGAATACGACATGTCTTTCTAATGATTTGCCTCTATATTTACATAGCTTAAACCCTCATGAATATTCATCCAAATTCATAACTCTCTCCGTACTATGTTACGGAATCGTAGCCACACAATTACTGATGAAAACCCAGGCCGATCTCATGTTAGCTTTTCCGTAATGCTCGAAAATAGTTTTGGCAAATTTACTGATCTTGCATGTGTTTCTATGCGAATTGAAAAATATTTATTTTTTATTCATCATTTTTTTCCTTTTCATAATGTGCCACAATGTTAACTTTATTACCAACAGACATGTTGGCCTTTTTTTCTGAATTTGCCAAAGCTTGTTTTGTGAGACATTCTTTAATGCGCTCGGCACAGGAATGATAAAATGAATTCTTTAAAACCTTTTAAAAGGGATAATAGCCTTTTATGTTTAATTTTCAGGTAAATTTTAAAACAATAGATGTATCTGGTTATACCTCCATGAAGATGTGATAAACTATACAGAGATTTTTAATAATGGCTAATTTTATAGTTAGATTAGTAATAAAGAAACTTATCCTCAGAGATTTATATTTGATTAATCTAATTGATACAGAGGATTATAATTCTAATATAGTTAGAAATCAGTAAAAATAAATACATAGGTTGTTTCAGAGGTAATGCCTATTTGGCCATAAATCGGAAACGATACTTTTATTCACATTTTGTAGACATCAAATATCTGTGAAAGGAATGGAATTATTCAAAATATTCACCAGTGAAATCTATACATATCCCCCAGCGATAAATCCACGTTGTAAATCCTCTCTGGAAATTTGCTTGAGATTGCTTTCTCAACTATGTCTTTATGAAAATATTGTTAGAGATAATTAGGTATTTATATCCTAAAGATAGAGGCTGCCTGGCCGGCATTCATAATTCTTAAAATTGAAGAAACTTCGGTCAGTAAATCTTTTTATTACCTCGACGTTTCGATAAAAATAGTTTTTCTTCGTCAGGAGCAAACAAAAATTAAAACATTTGGCAAGGCGTTGAAAATTATATAAAATTAAAATAAATTTTAACGCCTTGCCATATTTTTTAATTTTTGTTTGCTGCTGACGAGGACAAACGATTTTTATCGAAACGTCGAAGTAATAAAAAGATTTACTGGCCGAAGTATCTTTAATTTTAAGAACTATGTATTTATAGTTTTGAAGGTGGATTTGAATAACTGTTAATGAAAAATGTTCTTAGTGTTAATTATGTATTTATAGTTTCGAGGATAGATTTATAGAACTGTTAATGGGAAATATTGTAAATGATGATTTTATAAGCTGTAATCAACAGAGCTTTATTCGAGCAGGTGGAACGAGCTACATGATGTCATAGCTACATGAACATGATGATTTTCTTGATGAAACTAATTTCTTGAAATATATAATAATGATAAGAAACAGAGTCAACCATATTTGCCTACTAATATATCATGTATCTCACAATTTATATATAATTATATATAATATATACATAATTCTCATAGAATTATTTTTTCTATTGTTTTTTCATGTGCTAAGCGTATTTACGCAAATTTGGCCGTAAATACCCATTTCTTGATTTCTCAAGAAGCCTCTGGGACCAAAAATCTTTTGGTCGCAGTGGTTACAGCCTACTCCACGCGGACGAGCGCCAACAGCGCAAAACGCGTTTGTGGGTGGCTTTTTATTGATTTATCAAGAAATTGGGTTGGCCAAATATCACGGAGCAAGCTAAATAAACGTTTAGTTTATTTTTGATCCACTAGATGGCGCTCTGCCGTCTAAAAGCATATGTGCTCGTGGTCAGGAAATGACTTCTTTATTTTTAATATAAATATATATGTATAACACTGGTCAACAACATTTTTCGCCCAAGAGAACCTGATGGTGTTTCTAGTGTATCTTTTCATGCTGAACTCAAAAATCTAATCAGAAATATTCCATCACTCATGGTTTTTGCGTGACAGCCTTTTTTTAGTATTGGGATAAATAAAGCAATTATTATGTAAGCATTTTTGCATAAACCTTATTACATTACACTGGTTTATCAAAAATTATTCTTCTTTGTCCCAAATGAAACAGCATCTTATCTAAATTTAACTCTTTGTGCTGATTCCAAATATACCATTAGTTTTTTTATATCACGCAAGATTTTTGAGATACACCTACTTGAAATTTGGAAATGTTTTTAATATATAGGCCTATATGAACTAAATATATTTATTTTATTGAAAAGTAGTGACAGTGGATTTTTTTCTATACTTTGCTTGTGGTACATCCCTCTTGAGTGTCCAGCAATAGTCAGCAAGCATACCGGGACTCCATTTACCTTGGTACCGCTTCTCCATGCTTGATATATCTTGATAAAACCTCTCACCATGCTCATGGCTAACTGCACCAAGATTGACTGGAAAAAAATCCAGATGTGAATGCAGGAGATGGATCTTGAGAGACATGTTACATCCCAGTGCCTTGTAGGAAAGCAACAGATTATTAACTATGTTTCAGTAATTTTCCACCTTGACACTTCCTAAGAAGTTCTTGCAAACGTTTCTAAAGGAATTCCATGCTGCTGCTTCAACTTCATTCAAACTATTTTGAAAATTTCCATCCTGCAGAAATTCTCGAATCTGAGGTCCAACGAAAATACCTTCTTTAATTTTCGCATCACTTATGCTAGCACATTTTTGTTTTAGGTAAGCAAATCCACTAGCATTTCGATCCATTGCCTTGACAAAGTTCTTCATTAATCCCAGTTTAATATGTAATGGTTGTAAGTAAATATTTTCTGAATCAGCTTTTTTTAAATGTAATGCCTTCCTATCTCTGCTATCCCACTCACACAGAAAATGACAAAAATTTGTATATCCATACTGTAATCCACGCAAGAGAGCAATGACTTTCAAATCGCTGCATATTTTCCAACCGTATATTTCATATTCTATCTTTTTCAAAAGCAGTTTCATGTTTTCGTAAGTCTCTTTCATGTTGGATGCATGTGCTATTAGCACTGATAAGGAACTTATTTCCGTTGTGAGGAGAACAGCTTTCAAACTAATTTTTGAAGAATCAACGAATAAACTCCACTCTTCTGTATCATGGTCATGACCAAGCGCTTCCATTAGACTAAAAACATCATTGAAATATACTGAATCATTCTCTTGTGAAAAGAAGTCTGGAAATTCATCTTGACGCTTGCCAAAAAGGCATATTTTTGTGCCTTTATTCAGCAGATTCCAGCCTTTTAACCTAGAGCCTAAAAGTTCACTCTATTTTTGGATAAATCTAAATCACGTACGAGGTCGTTCAAATCTCCTTGGGTTAACAAATGAGGTTCAGATGAAGCACCTGCTTCAAAATTTGTGTCATCCGCCTGTTGCTCTCGTCTATCTGAATCATCGTCACTAAATATTCCCTTTTCAGGAGGCTGTGGCACAGGTAAAATATCACTATGAGGAACCAGTCTCATAGCAGAAGGAAATCTGAATATTCAACTGTATGTCTTCATTTGGATGTAATACCTGTAGTCTTTGTCAAACAAAAATAACAGTCTGAAGAATGGTATTTAGGTTCCCTCCATATCATTGGAACCGCAAAAGGCATATGACGTTCACCTTTAATCCACCCTGCAAGACGTCGAGCACCAATTTCACAACAATGATGAGGAGCCCAAGTCTTATCTTGGTCACCGACTTCACAGCCAAAATAAAGTTGATGGCACTTTTTGATGAGCGGTGTAAGGTTTCGCCTTTGAACTTTGAAAGTTAACTCCTCACAAATGTAACATAAAATATCAGGATTATTAATGCAACGCCTCGGCATATTGACACAGTCTAGTGCACACAATTTATAGAATCAAATCTATAGAGAAGAATAAACTGATCACTTCAAATTTACCTGCCACTTCTGATGCAAATCTATTAAACAAATCGTTAGGTTCAATTTAAATTTATATATTAAAACTGTTATTTAGCAAATAGCATTCCAGAGCTTGTCGTTATTTGTGAGTTGAAAGCAAAACAGATTGCATTATTAAATAAACATATTTAATTAAAAATTTAAGAGTTTGTTATTTAAATTAATATTTATGATTATTAAAGAGTAAAATTCAATAACAAATAAAATAAACCTCTTGGCTCCACATATCAACTCTTTTTGTCAAAAATAAAGCGCTAGCTAATGTAATGATGTTTACTTAAAAAAATGCTTACGTAACATTTTCAGCTTTATTACTGTATATACCAATTTATAGAAAAATTGTTATCCTGCAAAAGCTATGGGTGATGGAAAACTTCTGATTTCAATTTTGAATTCAGCATGAAAAGTTACATTAGAATCAACATCAGGTTTTCTCCGGCAAAAAAAAAAAGTTTTTTTTTTGTAGACCTGTGTATTTTTTCTTATTTATTTTTTTCTATAATTTTTTCTATACTGCCTTGTGACTCAGGTTTGAGGTCGAATTGATGTCTTTTCTTTGTTCAGTACTTCAGTTTAAAATGTCCCCCCCCCCTTTTTTTCCTTTAAAAAAAAAAGAGCTTTATATATTTTCATTAAGTTAAATTATTTGATCCTAAAGGAGATGACTATTAAAGGAAAGAAAGAAATTGAATTTTTAATCTATCAACCCAATGTTATAGTTGTTTATAAATAGATCTAAAGGTAATTAATGAAAAACTGAAATTTGGATAGCATTGTTATTATTGGTTTTGTTCGATCGTCCAATGTAGTAATATTATAATAGTCTTGATAATTACATGGATTTTTAAATGTACTCATAATTTAATTAAAAAAAAAACATATTGAAAGGTTTTATTAAAAATATACACCTTGTAAATTTTGTTGATTATAATTCGAACTGCTTGAAACTTGTCATTGAACATATTTACTATGGTTTAAAAGTAAACATGAAATACTCACACATATTTACTCCTTTTAAAAAGTCACAAACACAAGAATATATACACACACTTAATCTTTAGAAAATACACATACGAGTAAACACACACAGACTAATACACATACAAAACACACTTATAATTCCAACCACACACAACAAAAACAAATTTATAAATTTTAAGTCCTTTTTTTTTTCTTTTTTCAACTCTTTCTTCTAATTTAATCCAAATATTCATTGGTCGAAGAGATTGGTAGGTGAGTCAATTAGCAGAGAGAGACGAAACTCCCGCCGGGTTTAATTTTGACAAGTCCTGGCCCGGTACCAATCTCTTTCCATCCTGGTCAAACTATTATGGTTTCCAACAAAACAACACAAAAAATTTCATTCCATCTTACCATAAAATTTTGATATTTTTAAAAGTGCTTTCAACACAAAAAAATAAAAATAAATAAATTATAAAATTACACAAAATATAACTTAAAAAAAATTCTTTCTTAATAAATTTAAATTGTTTGATAAAAATATTACATGGTTCTGTCTTTGCTCTTTTTCCTACTCTAATATCTTCAAATCTTCCTTTTTTTTTATTTTTCTATTTTCTGCTTCAAAGACGTGTAACGACCGAAGTAATAAGCGTGTACTTGTTATAGCCCTATATTGTTACTTAAAGAATAAAAACTTTTTTGTTACCCTAATAATAATATTTAATAATTTGCTTTAATCATAATATAAATTATTTTTAATTCTACTATATATATATATATATTGTTGCACCAAGTTGCAGCTTTGCAGGGTCGTCGACCTTGCTTTCTTCCTTCTTGGTGTTATACACGTTTCCCGAGCGGGTTTACATAGTCAAAGCAAATAAATAAAAGTAAATAAATAAAATTAAATGACAATAAATTACCTTTTAAAGTTATTGGGTTTATTTATTCTTGTCTTCCTCGTAGGTCGCGATCCGCAGTCTTCCTTTCCCATAGGCGTCCAGATGCTTTTTTCCTGATTTATGTATTATATCGAAGTCATATTCTTGAATTTTTAATGCTCATCTTGCCAATTGACCTGTTGGATCCTTCAGGTTTTTGAGCCAGCATAAGGCGTGATGGTCTGTTACTATTTTAAAGTGTCTTCCATACAGGTAGGGCCGTAATTTTGACATTGACCAGACAACGGCCAGACATTCTTTTTCAGTTGTCGAATAATTTGCTCCGCTTTATTTAGGGTATGACTCAAATATGAGATCACCTTCTCTTCACCACCCATGTCTTGGACAAGTGTTGAACCTATGCCGATGTTGGACGCATCAGTATGAACATAAGTAGGCGCATTTGGATTGAAGTGACCTAAAATTGGTGGACTTAATAGTGCTGTTTTTAGGGTTTGAGACGCCTTCTCTTGTTTTTCTGTCCAGGTAAATGATACACTTTTTTTATAAGGTTGGTCAAAGGGTCAGCAATTTTTGAGAAATCTTTGATGAATTTTCTATAATATGAACACATTCCCAAAAAGGATTGTACTTCTTTGACCTTTGTGGGCCGAGGAAAATTTCTGACAGCTTTGATGTTATGTTCCGCGGGTTTTATACCATTTTTGCTCGCTATATAGCCGAGAATCTCCAATTCTTCAAAATAAAATCCTCATTTTTTTGTCGTTTAACCTTAAATTTGATTCACGAAAACATCTAAAAACAGCTACAATTCTTTTGAGGTGCGTTGGAAAATCCGGGCTATATATGATAACATCATCCGGATAACACAAACAAATTTGCCATCTCAGATTTCCAAGCATATTCTCCATATTTCTCTCAAAGGTAGCAGGCGCGTTACAAAGTCCAAAAGGCATCACGTTTAATTCATATAATCCTAGCGCTGTAGTGAAAGCTGTTTTCTCTTTGTCTCTTTCTTCGACTTCAACTGGCCAATATCCAGATCTGAGGTCTATTGCTGAGAAGTATGTAGATCCTTGGAGAGTATCCATTACTTGTCTATTCTAGGGATATAGACATATTTTACTGTCACATTATTCAGTTTTCTGTAGTACACAAAATATGTATTTACCATCTCGCTTCTTAACCAATATTACTGGGAAAGGCCAGGGACTAGAAGATGGCCTAATTATGCCTTCTGTAAGCATCTCATCAATTTGCTCTTTTATAATATCTCATTCTTTAGCACTTACCCTGTAGGGCTTTAATTGGCTTTGTATCTTCTGTATCAATCCGATGTTTCGCCAAATTGGTTCTCCCTAATCTCGACGAAAACAGATCTCCATACCTTTCTAAAATTTGTTTTAACTCCTGTTCCTTTGATGAAAGATTTTCGTTTATTTGGAATCTAGGTTCTTCGTTCTCTTCTACCTCTCTTTCTCGATTCTCATTTATTTTCGCTGGACTAATTCCAAAGGCCAATGTTTGGTTTTTCATTATTTTTAACGGTCGAGGATACGGATTAGTTATCCAGATATGTGTTTCCATATTTATAACATTGATCAAGCTTCTTGCTAGACGAAGTCCATTTATTTGAAACATTTTGCTGCTCTCCTCGATAATATATTCCCCATCCTCTGTTTTTACCAATGCCTTGATCAATTTAATGGAACATTCCGGTACAATGGAATCCTTGGCACTCTTTATTTTCAACATTTCAAAATTGATTTCATCATGATTATTCGTCAAATCGTATTTTATAGTTTCTTGCTTACAATCTATTTTCGCGTTCATTTTCTTAAGGAAATCTCTTCCAAGAATTAATGTCCGTAAATGCGTTTTCAATATCACAAAGTTGTGTGATAATGTTTCGTCATCAATTTTTATATTTAAAATATACTTCCTACCATGTCCATTTTTTCCATCGGGTCCTGCACAAATTTTTGCGAGTTTACTTATACCATGGCCTGCATCGAGGGCCGTTCTGAGGTCGACCACTGAGAGGTCAGCACCTGTATCAACCAAAGCTTCAAAAGTCCCTATCTTGTCCACATTAATTTTGAATTTGTATTTGGGGTCCAACTTATTGATTCCGTTTATGGTCGACTTGCTTTGATTGACAGATTCAGGCGCGACGCTTAGTTTAAATCTTCCAACACGGAATATCTATTCCGGGTAGGAATATTTGTCTGTGTACTATGACATACATCAGCATAAAGCCGAGGTCCTGATTTCTCTGATATTTCATTCATTTGGAATTTCTCTTCGACCTTCTCTTGGGTATCTGTTGGATCCTCTTCTAGGATTCTTATAAACTTGACCCTACAATAACGGGCCACGTGCCCTGGCTTGTTGCACTTAAAGCAGATTGGTCTTCCATCTTCCGTCCTATTTTTGCTCACTTCTTGGCTTTTATTGTAGGTGTTTCTCTGAAGGTTTGGTTTCGGAACAAAGTTAGGATTATAAGGACGTCTAGGGGTAGAGGGCTGGGGAAAGTTGTTTTGATACTGTCTGGGAGTAGGAGGGGAGTCGTTCTTGTAATTATTGGAAACAGGGGCTTGGGGCCTGGAAGTGGTCTGGGAGTTTCGTGCGGCAGTCGGCGGCACGTACCTCGAATGCTGTTGGGGGTCTAGAATTGCGTGGAACGTTATATAGGTTTCTGGATTTATCCACACGTTCCCAATACTCCTTTTCAAAATAATCCATTTTCTTGCACACGACAAGAAGTTCATCGGTCGTTTAGGAGGGTTCAGGTAGAGCGCGAATGAGTACTCTTTTTTCAGTCCTCCAATAACATGTTCAATTTTTGTTTATTCTTCCATTGCGGGGTCAACCTTGTTGCACAACACTAGAATGTCTTCCGCGAACCTGATTGTTGGTACATTCCAGTCTTGCATTCTGTTCAGCTTCATTCTAAGTTATTCTTTATTCGCGTCCAGAGAAAAATCCTAAATGAGGCGGATTTTAATATTTTCCCAGCTCGTGAAACTAGCTTTGTGTAAATTCAACCAGTTTTAGCCCTTCCGTCATGTTCATGGCGGCATAACGGGCAATTATGTAGTCTGCCCAATGATAGAGGAAACCAATCTCTTCGAGGGATTCTATCCATGGGCGAGGGTCTTCTGTCCCACCATATTTCGGAATTCTTTATTGGGGTTCAAAGCAACTGGTTCGAAACCAGCATCTCTACCAATTGTTGCACCAAGTTGCAGCTTTGCAGGGTCGTCGACCTTGGTTTCTTCCTTCTTGGTGTTATACACGTTTCCTGAGCGGGTTTCCATAGTCATAGCAAATAAATAAAAGTGAATAAATAAAATTAAATGAAAATGAATTACCTTTTAAAGTTATTGGGTTTATTTATTCTTGTCTTCCTCGTAGGTCGCGATCCGCAGTCTTCCTTTCGGTCCTCTCCCGCTCCAATAAGCAATAAAGATATATGTACAATAAATATTACAAAAGAAGTGACACTATAAAAAGGAATGATGCTGATCTAAATATTCTGTTTTAAATAAATATTAAATATCATAGAATATTTTGAATAAATGTAAGGCGCATTAAAATTGATGTAACAATATATATATATATATATATGTTCTTGTTTAGGGCTTCCTTCTTAGCTCCAATACAATCGAAGATATGTGCTGGAGTTGCAGTGGAGTTGGAGCATTTTGAGCAAACAGGATTTTTTTTTTCTCCATCAATGAACATAATGGGTCTATTATGTCCGGTCTTTAATCTTGCAATTTTTGTGGATTCGTTTATAGAAAGCTGTGATGATATTGAGTCTCCAGGTCTTGTTTCTTCATTTCAGTGGTTGGCCATACTATTAATTCATTCTTTGGATATATCTCAATTCTGTTTTATTTTGTATCCATCTATATTATCTAAGTTTTCAGAAGGCAGGATAGCTGCTGACTTTGCTAAACCATCGACAATTTCATTCCCCCTAATGCCTGCATACGATGGGATCCACTGAAATGTCAGTCTTCTGTCATGGTGAAGTAAGTTAATATTTTATGCAATTTCTTTCAAAATTTGTACGTTACTTGTATAGCAGTTTTCCATGAATTTAAGGGCTGATAGTGAATCTGATAGAAATATAAAGTGGTGAAGAGCTGCTTTATCCAAATGCTAAAGAGCAAGGTTGATTGCATGTAACTCAGCAAGCCAAGGAGGACACCAAGGATGATTTGATTTACTCTATTTAGTGGAGTTTTCGCCAAGGTCTACGTAGACTCCACTTCCAGATGCACCGATTTCCAGGAGGTATCCATCAGTATACACTTTTATGATACTGGGGTCAAGATCACTTATAAACATCTCCCCAAGGTGTTATAACAAAGTGGGGTTTTCTTCGTTTTTACTGTTTCTTTTTCCAATATTAATATTTATTGTTAGAGGTTTTCTGTAACTCTCTCTCTCTCTCTCTCTGTTGAGAGGTTTGTAGGGGTTTGCATTTAAATGATTTGGATTATTTAATGGGATTTTCTTTCTGTAGATTGAGTGGAGACAATATATTCTTTTATTCAAGATATCATGGTCCAGTTTTTTATTAATTTGCTTGCCCGGTGATTTTTCAGGTATGTACGCTTTTCAACAAATTTTGTTAGAAATCCCATTCAGCTTTCCTAAATTTTCAATGTAATGTTCTAAAAGGTTGGATTTTGAGCCTTTTACTTATAATTTCAGTTAAGATAGGCCTACGGTCACTTACAATTGGTTCCAGCGTGGACCATCTACTACTGTCGATAACACTGGGGGATACTACTGTTATGTCTGTTGTGTGTGTGTGTGTGAATCCAGAAAATTACTGAGGTTAACTCCTTTAGAGTTCTCTTCCAGTGAACCCCAGAGTGGGTGTTTACTATTTAGATCTCCCAATAGTACGGAGTCATAAGTAAGTAGATGTGCGATGCTGTCCAGAATAGGGCCTGTGGAGGGAGGCAGCAATTGAAACACACTAATGAGTATAATAGTAATAAACCAATGTTAACTTACCTTTAATTATTGTATTATAGTTTGATCAATTTTTTTCATCTACTATTACCCTTCATCCTTATTTAAAGTTATAAAGCATAAGTGTTTTCATATGCCGTGAATATTCTGCAAAACGGAATTTAAAATAGCGAGAAATATCTAAATAATATTTATACATATAAAAATTATATTTCTGTTTGTGTAGTTTTAGTTATAAAGAATTGCTTTTTTTTGTCAAATCATATTCAATAAAAAATGATTGTTTGATTGCTTACCCACTAAAAATTTACATTTCCAAATTCGGTTTTTATTTCAAAGAACCTTTTTTTATTAAAAAAAGAAATGCATTTTCTAAAGGTAAAAAGAAATTTCGAAATATAAAAAGGCAGATGATAAAAATAATTAGCAGACGATCAATTATGGCGCAATTTTTTTAAACAAAAAATAACCTTTATTTAAGAAATTTACTAAATATTTCTAATTGTAAATGCTATCTTTTTTAACGTCTTTTTAATGTAAGCTATTTTTATTCTTTAAAAAAATGCTAAAACAATCTCTTTAATTAAAAATCGTTTGATAACTTATAATGGCAAAAATAAATTAAAAGGGGAATGAATGTGTATCCCATATTAAAATATCCTTTTTAATGAGAGAGAAAGAAATATTAACAAAATTAGAAATATAAAACTATAGTTTTTAATGGGGAGTATATAATTAATAAATAAAATACGAGACTTTCAAAAATTAAAAATAAATATAATTAGATTCAATTATAATAATGCATATAGGTTATGCCAAATTGCTTTGTTTATATTATAAGAATATATTTCTATATAACTCTTGAAAGGTATTTTTCCTTCCTTTTAAAGGAATCTTATTACAAACTGAAATGGATTTGATCTTACGAATTCAAAAGACATTTTAAAATTATCGAACAATAATTTTTATCATTAAAAATAGCTTTATATCTATACTTTCAAATTATAAAATCCTGTTTTAACGCTTTTACAATAATAGTTTGATAGAAGAAAAAATAGCAGATGTAATTAAATGCCTTCCTCTGATGGATCACATTGATTTTCTGTAATTAAAATTATACGTCCTTAGCAAATCACTTAGTGCAGATTAATTTTCAAGGTACATTACGAAATTATAATGATTTGAATCATTAAATTCCATTTTAATTAGGCCTATGTACGAGGGCACAATGCCTATACGTTCTACCACGCTACCGCAGTTGGATTGTAAAAAAAAAAAAAAAACAATCTAGATAAATTATAAGTGTACTATTATATGTAGTACTATCCATTGAAGATTTATAATATGAATATAGAAGGATTATTTATGAAAGTAAACAGGGTTAGTGGCTTCTGAGTTTCCAGGATTTCCTGACCTCTGTAACAAAAAGCAATGTATTGCGTCAGACAATGTGGTTTACTTATTTCTTTTTGTAACTTTCTATCTCGCTTACTTTAGGCTTTATCACAGATTTAAAATTTCTTCATACCGTATATATCTTTTGCACGTGACATTTATTATTTGATATATATTGCTACAAGTAATAAATGGTATCCTATCACCTTGTCATAGCCTGCAAAACATCCCATTTCAACCATTGTTTGTAAATAATTATAAAATTTGTCCATACCTCATAAAACACCTTCATGCCTCCAATGTATTGTAAATAATATAACCTTCAATGTGTAACAAATGAACGAACAAAAGGTTGAAATGAAAGTGCAGCTATTTGACAAAGATATGAAATAAGTCGGGCCAATGACCTAAGTGAAAAACAGGTAGTACACAACTTATCCTAGGTCTTTCTTCCCGATCCAAATATCATATCAGTCATTTTTCTATGACGTTTCACCATCTGATTGGTCGAGGTTTGCATGAAATATCATGTGATCTCTCCCCTATAAATGAGCTCGAGCCCAGTCCAGAAGGAGATGCAAGGAGTAAGAATCAACAGGGCACACGGATAGCAGTCCGTTGTCTCCTCCTGAAATTTTTGTCTTCCCTAATTTTCCACGTGGCATTTTGGTGGAGATGCTGGGTAAGTTAGGGAAGACAAACTGAAGATCGCTGAGAAGAATTTGAAGCCATTGGTGCTGTAATCCACATTTTTAGAGACTGGCTCCAGGATTCCACCGCCGTGTCAAAGCCAAGTCTTCCTTCCAAGATGACGATGTCCCTATAGACGACGATACGACGACAAAGCCGCTCTTCACGCTGCAAGAAATGGACGCAAAGGTACTAGGGACAAAGTTCCAAGACTTTGATGGAATCCTTGGCAGAAGCACGTCAAATCCACGTCAGTATCTACAATAATTGCTAGCTGTGGGTCACAGCTCCCATAGGGAAGAAGCTATGTAACATAGTATTCATTAATTTTATTTATGTAACATAGTATTTATTAATTTTATTCTTTTTTATTAACAGAGTGGTCATTTTTATGTTTATATCTTGCGACTCTGTAAATTTCCCTCGTGGCTTATCTATTGTTTACAATCCATAGTTTGTCCTTCCCTGAAATAAAAGGTTGTCTCCTCCTGAAGTTTTTGTCTTCCCTAATTTTCCATGTGGCAATATGATAAAAGAAAAATACATAAGAATAAATGATAAAATTGAAAATAGGCAAGATAAAATTAGAAATACCGTAAAAGTAATTTACTTATAGAAAAAAAATTGAGAACCTATTGAATGAAAAATAACACAAAAAAGCATAAAGCTATTAAGTTGAACTAAGATTATAAGTTGACGCAAAGGGTTGATGAGGGTATATGGGATGTCTGAGTATGTTCCTGCAAAGAAATAGCTTAATGAGTTCTGCAATGCAGTACGAACTTGTGTTAGTGAGGTACTTTTTCCATTAACAGAACGTTCAAGATGTTCCGTCTGCATTATTAGTTCAGACTAGCAGGGAGAGGTAGGTAGGTTGAAGAATGTGTAAAAGGAAAGATAAACGCAAGAGATATACTGCTGTCAATGATGATGGTACCCGGCTTGTATGATGAAAAATATGATAAAATGATAAAAATGATCAACTGGGTAATAAAAAAAAAGGAAAAAAATTCTAGCTGGGTATCGTGAGCTCACTATTGGGAACGATATAGCTAGGAAAGATGTTTCCAGTTGGATTAATAAAAAAAAATGCTGGCGAGCAAGAATCTCTTGAGGGGAATACATGATATTGGGGAATGAAGAAAGGGAAGGTAGTCGCAAGGATTGTTCTGTTGCTAATGATTATTTCACCCGACTTGAATGGTAATTTAAAAAAAGGAAAAAATGATGATTGGTAATGATGAGCCGGGTGATAAGAAAAATAATCTAGCTGGGTATCCTGAACTCACTATTGGGAATGATATAGCGAGAAAGGATTTCTCAGTTGGATTAATCAATGAAAAATAAAATGAATAAAAAATGTTTGGCGAACAGGAAGGCCTTGGGGTAATGCATGAGAATGTATGGGCAGGGTAGGTTAGGATACGTCAACGATAAAATTTTAAAAACGCAATAGAAAAATATATAATCAAAAATATTGATTTCGAAATGATTTTAAAAAAATAATACATAGGAGAAAATGTTTAAAAATGTTTTGAAAATATTCATCCCACAAAAAGAGCAAACATATTTACAATGTCACACTAGGATTTTTCTAAAAAGGAAAGAAAAGGTACTAAATAGTTAGGTTGACCATTGTGTGATGGCATGTGACTAGAAGATGGCGTGTCAACTTCCGGATGGGGGACGGTTTTTCCTGGCCGTGCTAACTACAGTCCTTGGAAGTTTTGTGAATTAGCTCTTTATAAAAATAAATCGGGGGACAAATGATTGAACGGTTTTGAGTTTCGGGGAGTTATACATTTATCTGTTGGAATAAACAGGTTAGGACTTAGATGTTTGAAAGGAGCAATTCGCCCTACCCTCTCTATGGGCTCTGGTTTAGGTGGCGAAATATAGAGGACTTCTTCATTATAATACTTTAACCTATTCACATGTATAGTATCGCTACCACTACGTGCAATTTTATTGGGCCTATTTATGCGTACAACATTATCTGAAATTTAAATAAAATAAAACGAACGAACGAAGAGGAGTTTCTTATTTTAATATATGCAAGCTTTCGGACCGTGACGTCCTTCTACTGGCTATAGAATGGAAGATATGACCAACTATATATAGAGATAAAATAATTACAAATTTATATATTGAAAATTAATGATATGAATATAATTAACATACAGCAGAGATTAACTAAGAATACATATTTACATCTGAATTAATATACAACGGCGTAAACTATTGTAATTGTGAGGGATAAGAAAGGAAGAATAAATAACTATGATTGTGATGTTTAAGGCGTGATGACGGTTGGATGTGGATAATGTGCTATTTCAACAGGATATGGTATAAGTCAGGTATATCAATATGTCTATTGATACTATTGCATTGTAATGATATCATGGCCTCCAGGATCAATCTTTGATATTTGTTATTGATGTTCTTATAATGGATGGTTGGATTGGATAAGTCAAACGAGTGACCTGTATTTAAGATATGGGTATATATTTGGGATGTTATGTTCTTATTGGTTATGTTCCTACTATGTTCATTCTTTCTGATGGCCGCAGATCTACCCGTTTCCCCCACGTAAATGGCTGAGCATTGACGACATGGGACGGCATAGACCGCGCCATCAGAATTACATTTGTTGGTGGGTTTGTTAGATCGGGTTATAGGATTTCTGGTTATGGATGCGATGTTAGGGTTATTGTGGTAGAATGTTTTGATGCCGTATGGTTTCAGTAGTGAAGCTATAGCAACTGAATGTGGACTGTGCAGTGACCTTTGTTAATTTGTGCTGGTTTTGTATAATTTGGGTTATAAAAGTGTCTGTTGATGAATGAAATAGGGTAATTGGCATTTGTCAAATGGGCTATTATCTTTGATTTCTCAATGTTTTGGAATATGTTAAGTGAACAATGTGTGAAGATCCGCTTGGTAAGGGTCTTCACTAAGCTTATTTTATGGGTAATAGAGCAGTGGGAGCTATAATGTGTGTAGTGTAGGGGTGTGCTGTTCTTATAGTAAACGGTAGTGTGAAAGAAATTATTGGTACGGATTATTAAGATATCAAAAAAGGGAAGGACACGAGAGGTTTCAGTTTCGTATGTGAAGGAGATATCGGGATGAAATGAATTTAGGTCTTCAAGTATATGGCTAACAGAGTCTATTTTTGTGATGCAGAATATATCGTCTATGTATCGTTTCCAGAAGTATATGTTAGAGGATTGCTGTTGATTGATCCTTTCATCCAATGACACCATTACAATTTCTGCAACGATGGATGATAGTGGGCTGCCCATAGGGGAGCCCCTAATTTGTTTGTAATATTGTTGATTAAAGATAAAGATGTTCATATCCAGGCAGAGGGAGGTTAAATGCCTATATATAGTTGGTCATATCTTCCATTCTATAGCCAGTAGAAGGACGTCACGGTCCGAAAGCTTGCATATATATTAAAATAAGAAACTGCTCTTCGTTCGTTCGTTTTATTTTATTCAAGTAATTATACCGAAGAGTTGATTTTGTCGAATTATCTGAAATTATTTCAATTATTTTATAAGGGCCTGTAAAGTAGGGTACTTACTTGCCGCTATAAGGGTGATGGTACGCCTTTACTAATACTAAATTTCCTATGGCGAATTGCGGGGTCTTATGCTTATTATCATACTTAATTTTTCTTTAGCGTGCCTATCATTTGTACGTTGTACTGCTAACCTCATACTTTCTACTATATTAGGGTATGGGTTTATATGATTTCTTAAGTCTGATGGGATTTTATTAAACATTAAAAATATAGGGGGAAATGCGGTTATTGTATGGGGGGGGTGTCGTTATATTTTTGAGTTACTATCCTATTTCACATAGTCCAGGAGGTTCTGGGATTCTCCAGGTGCAACAATCTCAGCTTCCCGGTGAGTGTCGCGTTGAGACGTTCACATAGACCGTTAGCCTGAGGATTATTCGCGGTGGTTAGAAGAGGCTGTATTCCGTGTTTTATTAAAAACCTTCTGAACTTCGGGGAATTAAATGCAGGTGCTTGGTCTGAGAGCAGGCGTTTTGGACGACCACACTGTAATACCTTTTTGAGGCATTGAATATATGTAATTATACTAGTTGACTTACTGGGGAAAGTCCAGGTGTAACGACTTAGGTGGTCTACTATTACATGTAGATATGATTTATTATTACCATACTTTGAAAAACCTGAAATAGAATCTATGGATAACATATCATATGGTTGTAATGATATAGGGGTACGCTCTAGTTTACCATACGGGGAACCTTTTGGTTTTTTTTATAAGTTGACATGTGGGACAGTATCTGTTATACTTGACTATTTATTTGGTCATCCCACACCAGGTATACTGGGTAGAGATGAGCCTAATCATTTGGGATACACCGGGATGGTTATATTTCAAATGTACCTTATTGATTAATGTATGTTGTAAAGGAGGGGGAACTATGATCTTAACAATACCTTCACGCTTAATTTTATGGAGGCCGTCTGTATTCGTTTTAATAAGTGAAGATGGGGGTTGTAGGGGTTGTTTTTCTATTATTTCAGTGGACGTGAGGAATCCACATATAGGATTGCGGGACAGTACGTCCGCTTCGTACTGCGTTTTCCCCTTTATATATTTTATATCATATTCGTAAACGGACATTTTTAAGCTCCACCTAAAGAGTCTACCTGTGGGATTTCTTTTATCGTTTTCAGCCACTGGAGTGCATGATGATCTGTGAAAATGGTGAACCTTACGCCCGTGAGATAGATGCGGAATTTTTCCACACTATCAATTACAGCAAGGCACTTCAATTCCGTGATGCTATAATTCTTCTCGTGTGGTCTGAGTGCTCTGCTAAACTACTGCACAGGGTGTAGGGTGCCGTCGGGGTGCTGTTGTTTCAGGATGCCAGCTATTCCTTGAAGTGAGGCATCACAGAATAGTTGACACGGCAACCCTTCTTTTCAGAGGTGAAGAATCAGTTTCGAGGCCAAACACTTGTTTAGAGTGTCAAAAGAACTTTAAAAATTTGCGTCCCAGTGCCATGGAATATATTTTTAAAAAGATTATTGAGGGGGCTCCTAACACGGGCGTGATCTTTAATAAACTTATTATACACATTAATGGCGCCTAGGAATGATTGGAGGGATTTAACGTCAGTAGGGACTTTAGTTGCGTTAATTACTTCTAAATTTTTAACTAGTGGGGTGTAAGTACCTGACGATATTGTATATCCTAAATATTCTATGGTAGTCCTAAAAAGTCACATTCTTTGTAGTTTAATCAAAATTTTTCCCTATTACACATATCAAAAAACTGCTATAAGTGACTTATATGTTCTTCTATGGAATTTGAGAATATAATGAAATCATCGAAGTAATGCGCTATAAAATTCAACTTATTTCTCTGTAATATCTGACTGACAGCTCGTTCATACACTTGTGGTTCTATTTTAATCCCGTAGGGCAATCTCCGGAAGTTGTACTGACCCTCTAACGTGACAAAAGATAATAAATTCCTCTCAGGGGGACTTATTTCAATGGAACAGTATGCTGATGAAAATTATGCGCGGAAATAAATTTTGGCGTTCGCTAATTTTTCCTAATATATTGTCTAAGAGCGGAAGTGGGTGAATATCTGGGGAAATAATTTCGTTAAGGCGGCGGTAGTCTACACAGAAGCGTTTTGTATTATCCTTTTTGGTGACTAAAGTAACGGGGTAGGACTAGGGGGAGAAAGAAGGCTCTATAATATTATACTCTAACATTTTATCTATTTGTTCCCTGTATTTCACGCTGGTCTGAAAGAGATGTACGATACGGCCTGAGTGTGATTATCTTATCTGAAATTGTCCTTATATTAATGGGGGGGATTTTCAATTTTGGAATATTATATTTGTTAGTGGAAAAATATTCTAATACATTTTTACTATATCTATAAAAGCTAAGGAAATATCACTTTTAAAACATAAATTACAATTCTCATTAAACATTTTACATTGATGTTCGGAAGAACATGGTGGTAATAGATATAAATGAGGGGCATGAAATAAAGTTTGGCTGGGCGCAATTTTGTTATAATGGGTAAAAGTCTTTGACAGGGTAGTGGGACATGGTATGGGATGGACATTTTCCCCTTGCAATGATGGGGAATGTGAGTTAGTCATGTCATGGTCCGTGTGAGGAGCATTTAGGTCACCTTCTCTATCACTACATGGGGTTACATAGGTTATATATGGTGCCATCTCTTAGACAAAGGAGCATCACATTGGTAGATAGACTGATTGTAAAAGTTTAACGTTTAACAAAACTTACTAATTGAATTTAAAGATAAGATACCAAAAGGTAATAAATTATTTATTACGTAGAATTTGACTGATTTGGTTATTTTTCCTATAGCAATGGTTAAATAGATATACCCTTTTGTATGCACATGATTAGATATAGAATTGATTAATATATGACATGGGTATAATTTTAAAGGATTGGGTAAATTTACACTTAGGTGATTGAAAATATTCCAATTAATTATATTAATGGAGGCTCCTGTGTCTAAGAGGAATGGACAACGTAGGTCGTCTAAAATATGTGCATTGCATATAATATTATGTGGTTCAGGGACGAAAGGCAGGGTTCCGCTGCCTTTTGTGGTGTGGGATGAACTTGGCACGAGAAAGTCGAGGACACCACTTTGTTCTGGCCGAAAGTTCTGCAAGCAATTCTGGCCATGGTAGGCCATTATCTACAACATATATATTGGATGAATAGATAGAATAATGATTTTGTAATGTAGAAAATTAGGAAAGACAAAGGATGACACGGCAATTTATTTGAGACAAGAATAATGATACAATTCCAAGGCAAGATACTATTCCTCTTTAACTTCCAATTACCGAGGGAACCAATTAATATTGATTTTATTCAACTTATCGAGTATTTTTCAAGGGACCGGTAAAAAATGTTCACTATATAAAATGATGATTTTTAATGTAGAAAATTAGGAAAGACAAAATTCAGGATGACACGGCAATTTATTTGAGACAAAAATAATGATAAAATTCCAAGGCAAGATACTATTCCTTTAACTTCCAATTACCAAGGAAACCAATTAATATTTATTTTATTCAACCTATCGAGTATTTTTCAAGGGACCGGGAAAAAATGTTCACTAGATAAAATGATGATTTTGTAATCTAGAAAATTAGGAAAGACAAAATTCAGGATGACACGGCAATTTATTTGAGACAAGAATAATGATACTATTCCTTTAACTTCCAAATACCGAGGGAACCAATTAATATTGATTTTATTCAACTTATCGAGTATTTTTCAAGGGACCGGGAAAAAATGTCCACTAGATAAAATAATGATTTTGTAATGTAGAAAATTAGGAAAGACAAATTTCAGGATGACACGGCAATTTATTTGAGACAAGAATAATGATAATTACTATTGATTTTATTCAACTTATCGAGTTTTAATTCAAATTTACGAGTTTCAAATTATCAAAATATATCTATTATTTTTTTATAAGTTTATAGAGAATTGTTTTAACAAATGTTCGTTAGACAAACCTTTACTCGGGTAAAACCCGGGGTAAGCCGGGTATATCCGCTAGTTAATTATAAAATTCACTAACGTGACAATATCTTATTTAAAATTCAATGTTTTAAAAAAATTATGTTTCAAAAATATATTTAAACGCATACAACAATATTTATATACGTTTATAAATCTATATATAGGTGGATTGGATGTTTTTTAGAATCGTTTTAACAAATGTTCGTTAGGCAACTTTTAATCGGGTAAAACCTGGGTTACTTTATGTATCATTTACGAACGGAAAAAAAAGTCCAGGGTAGCCTAGTGGACATGGCATCTGCCCGGTAAGCGGAACATTGTGGGTTCGATTCCCATCCCTGGACACCTTTATTTTTCCGTTCGTCATTACTCTTCATAATTCACCCTTTCATACCTCATCCAAAAAGGTTAGAAATAGTCGATATTTCACCTTGAAATAAAATTTTGATTTTTCGTTTAAAAGAAACTCATGCGGTGTAACTTCAAGTGTCGTTTTACAATCACAGGCCGCAGTGTATCATATTATATATATATATATATATATATATATATATATATATATGGTAATTTAAACCAACAACCCCATTTTGTATATAACTTAACATAAGATTTTAATGTTGTATAATAGAAACACATCTGTAAATGATTATACGTATTATTGTCATGTGTCTTTACATCATCATATGTAATGTAATTTGTACAAACTGAGGATAAATAAATAATAATCTGTAATAGATTAAGAGTTGAGCTAAGCAAGAGATAGAAGTCATAACGTCAAAATCGAGATAGATTTAGAATTCCCACAACAAGGTCTAAAAATGGACCAAGACCACCCACACTCCACATCTGGTGGAATGCAATGCCCCCTCTCACACCTGGTGACATGCAAGGCCCCCTTTCTCAGAAACGGCCCCTGTCGCATAAGGCCCCCCGTCTTAACCTATAAATACAGTCCCTTTACAGTCACTTCACAGTGAGTGCAGCATCTGTGTGAGCCCACGTCGGTCGTCCCTCAAAGCTATCTCATCCATCATGTAGAATAGTAAGAAAACTTCTACCTCCCCATCTTTCGCTCCTAGCTCAACTCCATCTGTTCACGGAACTTTCTTAGTGCAACTGTCTTCGTTTTTTTTTGTGTGGACATTTCCAAGCTTTCCACTCTGCCTCGACCACGACTGCCTGTACTTTGTGAGAATTGTAAAAGGTCTTCCAAGGTGCAGAGAGGTACTGGAAAACTCCCCATCCTGACTGTTCCTCTCGGTCAACACAATATAGCGAGAGTCAACAACCAAACCTCAACTTATAACATATATATATATATATATATATATTTATATATATGTTTGTTGGCTATGCACTGAAATTTGAACAGGACAGAGAGTTAAATGTGGAAGAGTTTTTTGTCGCACTTATAACCAAGAAAAATTATAATTAGCCAAGTACTGAGCAACACTATTTTTTTAGTTAGAAATGACGGTGACAATATTGCTGTATCATGCTTAATTGACATAAACAAACTTATTTAGAGAATATAGCCAGATAATAATTTTTAGCAGGCAGGAACAAAATTCTTCCAGCGGAACATTCATTCGAGCAGAAGACCTACGAAGCCAGGTCTACTCTATATATAAAATATCGTTTCTCGGCCTTTTAGCTAAGATCATGTATTATATCTCTTGATATTTTTATTTATATATATATTTTTAAAAATCTATTCAGTAGAGAGAGTAGATATGTTTGCTCGAAAAATATATTTTTAAAATTATAATGTAACGAATATTATTATCATTATTTTCATAATATTCTGTGTGTTCTGGAATATTATTATCAATAATATTCGTTAGGCAAACTTTCACTCGGATAAAACCCGGGCGAAGCCGGGTACACATCCGCTAATGATACATAAAGGGGGTATGTTTATAAATAAATTAATATATATTATTATATTATAAGCGCCAAGAGATGGGTTTATTTGGTGTGTCCGATTTATTCGATCGCCAATTAAAGGCCATATATGTAAAATTATATTTCTCAGAACCCATTCTAAAAATAATTGCACTCACTGTTGAATATCTAGAATATTTATACTCTCTGAACAAGATTAACAATTGTTCGAAAGTACTTGTTCTGTAAGTAACGTGTCTAACACCCCTCGTCTCTGCTTTTGTTGCCAATCACGTCGTTTACTAAGCAACCAACAGGTGAATCTCCGCAGTGGGATACTGCGCAATGTTGACATTATTGTCTGCTAATTTATAGAGAAGGGGAGGTTTTCCTGTATATCCCACTCGGCATACTGATGACGCTTTGGTAATTATTGCCATCATAGGAAATATGGAACTACTTAAGTTGCATATACTCGCCTTGCCGACATCAATACTATCGTGTGATAATTCACCAGCCTGGATGTCCACACAGTTTGCTAGGTTAGGTAGTGTTGACATTTGTTTAGTACCTCCTGCCCCTCTCAGCGCCACCAGCCACTAACACCAATTTTTCCTTTCTAATCCAACCTGTCAAAATAATATTTTAAAAATGTATTTTATTTCCTAAAAAAATTACTCTCCATGGTTTGTCAATACATGTATAAGTGCCCTCCAAACTTCATCAATTTTCATAACGCCTGTTAAACACTAATTATGATATCAAAGAATTTATATATGTTGTAAAAAAATGGACTTTTGTTGATTTTTGATTATCTTGAGTTATATAGAACTATTAGCTGTTGCTTGATTTTGGTATCCATGAAAACATTACATTGTTCGGCAGTCGTTGCAATAATTAAATAAAATTAGTTATCAAAATAGCTTATGGGATATATAAAAAACATAATTTGATAAAAGTACGGCCTGGCTTAAGGAGTAAGGATAAAAAAATGAAAAACTTATTTACATAATGTACAAAAGGTTTGAGCCGGCCATCGGGAAACAAAAACAATGAGTTTTTATAGGGGAAGCGTGACCTCTTGCGGTCGATTTAGCAGAGTATTTGAATCTATGAAATATATATATTTTTTAAATAAAATAAAATTTAATATAATATATATATATACACGTATATAGGCAATTCAAAATATTCTATTGATACTTAGTTAATTAGGACACTTCAAAAGATCCTGTAATATCTACGCATTCAGAACAATTCATAGACAGATTGGATAATAATACTCTTACAATTTTGAACGGCAGAACAAGGGGTGACAGAAGTGGTAACTACACATATATATCAGCACGGGGATCCTCGGTGGTAGACTACTGTATTGTCTCCCATGGGCTGTTAGGTTACGTACATGACCTATACATCGAGGGATTACCACACTCAGATCACTTACCTCTAATTATAAAAATGGATATGAGTTGGGGACCGAAACAAGTGACGAACCCGACTTCACGGGTAAAGAAAAAATATATATGGTTACCAGAAAGAGTAACACTATTTGTAGAGGACTTAGGAGGAGCTTATGGATTTTGGAATAACTCGATTGAGAATATAATGAACAACATGGTTAATCAGATCAAAAGCGCAATGGTACAAAATGGTATGCAAATTGAAATAAAAGCGAATAACTCACTGTCGAAGCCTTGGTTTGATCATGAGTGCTATATAGCGAAAAAGATTATGAAAGCAGCTCTGACAAAATATATTAAATCTAATAGGGATCTAGATCGTTTGGAATATGTTAAAACAAGGAATTATTCGATTATTAACAATAAAAAAGGAAAAATATTTCTGTGAAATACAAGAAAAATTGAATAATACATACGATTCAAGTGAATTCTGGAAAACAATAGCTCGCTTCAGAAAAATAAACTATACACAGGGCAATATCTCAATATCGGACTGGCAGCAATTTTACAATAAACTCCTGGATACAGAACCAATACCAGATTACGAACCCGTTATTATGGCCCTCCTAGAAACAGATAATGAGCTAGCTAAATGCATAACTCTTAATGAAATAAGCAAAGAAATTTCTCGAATAAGGCATGGCAAGGCGACTGGTTTTGACGACATAATGAATGAAGCAATAAAGGCCCTCCCAAAGGATTATCTAATCTCCTTAAAGGATATATTCAATAGAATTTTGAGAACGTCTGAATTTCCGACAACATGGTTGAAATCAGTTATTCAACCAATTTTTAAGAATGGTGATCCAGACGACCCCTCTAACTATCGAGGCATAGCGCTCTTAAGCAATATAGCAAAATTATTTACATCAATACTCAAATCTCGTCTAGGCAGTTGGATCGGAAGGAGAAATATATTTCCTGAGAACCAGGCGGGATTCAGGGCCGGCCACTCTTGTCAGGACCATATATTCACTCTATTATCCCTGATTCAAATGACTCTAAGCCGAAAGAGAAGAAAATGCTACATGTTCTTCGTGGATTTGAAAAAAGCCTTCGACACAGTGCCCCACTCATTATTATGGAGAAAACTGGTAGATGCAGGTCTCAACCACCGTTTTGTTAACTTAATTAAATATTATTACACAAATATGACAGCGGTAGTGCGATGGAACAATTCATTCACTGCGCCAATAAAGGTGCGTTCGGGAGTTTTACAAGGGGAGCCGATGTCACCTTACTTATTTATACTTTTTATAAATGATTTAATCGGTCTCTACAATGGTTCAGATTTACCGGGAATATATCTCCCAAATTATGGATATGTTCATATTCTACTATACGCAGACGATATTGTCTTGATTGGAGAATCCAAACATAACCTTCAAATGAAAATCAATATGCTGAGAAAATATTTTGAAACAAATTTATTAACCCTGAATGAAAATAAGTCAAAAATTGTAGTTTTCAGAAACGGCGGTCGATTAGCACAAAATGACAAATGGTTTTGGGGTGAGCGGCAACTGTCTGTTACTACGAAATATCTATACTTGGGATATCCGCTTACAACTGTAAATTCACTAAACAAGGTAGCTTCACACTACAAGGGCAAAGCCCTGGCAGCAATTGGCGCTGTGTGGCAAGTTCTGACAAAATCCAAGATGAACTCTCTAAATGCGGCAATGAGGTTACTTGATTCGACGGTCTTGCCTCACATTCTATACGCCGCACCCTGCTGGGCACTCAACCAAGTAAAGGTAGTTGACCAGGTTCAGAATATTTTCCTAAGACGCTACCTAAATTTACCAAAGTATATTCCGGGCTTTATGCTAAGAATGGAGTGTGGACGAGTATCACAGGAAGTTATCATAATTAAACAGGTCCTGAGAATTTGGGTGAGGATTATGAAAATGGAAGAGAGTAGGTTGCCCCGGACATGTTTGTCACACCTCTGGACATTACACAGCAATCAAAGGGCTGGTTTAACCTTTGTCGAAAACCTGTCAACCATTTTAGACTCAAACGGTTTTTCGTTCCTGAAGGGTTGTCCGGATTACACTGCAATACTGACTGAAATCCCTGCTATTATTCGAATAGCAACTGAACAAAACATCCAAAACGACCTTTGCGGAAATTCTAAATACTTCAAATTACAGTCACTTCAAATACCTAAAAAACTCAATAACAGCAGAACGATATTTATTCACAACTATTCCTCTAGCAATTAAAAGATTTTTTGCACAACTGAGACTCCTTTGGACGATCTTCCCAGAAAATCGTTCAAAGCGCGGGAAGATTGATTTGACTCTAACTTGCGATCTGTGTAAAAACAGAATCCAAGACGAAATTATGCATGTAATATTTGGATGCTCTTGCTTAGAGAAACAGAGGAAAGAAATTTTGGGTGACTTACCCTGGTCTCAACCTGACTGCCAACAAATTTGCAGCTGGATGAACACACTGATGGTTGATCAGGGTCTCTCCCTCGGTTTATATAAATTCTACAAGGCCGCAGTCAATGTCCGTTGTAGAATAATGGATTCGCCGAATGTTGTGGTTTGCTCGGAGGAAGAAAGCGAAGAGTGAACGCGGCTGATTCCACACTAGCCCTCTCAATGATATCCTAACCTTGACATACTCTAAACATTGGTACTTTAATTTAAATATTTAATCATGTATGGTTCCTTTTGCTCTGTATGTTTATTTTTTGTATATATGGCTATATTTCTTTTTGTTTGTTTTTTTCTTTCTTCTCTCTTTTCCTTTTCCTTATTACTTCTGGTATTTTAGTTTTTGCTTTTGAAATATCTTCCTTTGCTAAATCCCGTAGAGGGGAATCATGTATAGGGCTGGATGCCCCAATAAAAAGGCTTGTGTGTGTGTGTGTGTTAATTAGGAAAAAGGGCATTTCCTGATCGTGCAACTAAAAGTTGCTAATGGCTTGCGCCATCTATAGGAATAAATATAAACTAATCGTTGATTTTTTGTTTAGTTAAAAGATTAGTTGATATTTATTCCGATAGATGGCGCAAGCCATCAACAACTTTTAGTTGCACGATCAGGAAGTGCTATTTTTTCTAAGTATCCACCTGATCTAAGTACAGAATCACTTTTTGTTATTTTTCACTTAGTTAATTGTTACAAAAAATTTAAAAAATAATTGTTTAGATAAATATCCTGTAAATGAGATGTGTGAAGCCCTAATGTTTTGTTAGATGGAATAAGTAAATGAGCTAAGGTTGTCGTACGTAACCCAGAGGACCAAAAGTGTATTTCACGCCAGACTGCCTTCATCATCCATACATTCATGTAATCCCGTCTGCTTATAGCGGCTGACAGGACTGCTGGGATTGGCTAGAGGATCCATCAGAGAAGATGCAGGATAAACACCCACCTCTTGCGATAATTCTCAAGTAAATGGTGTTTATTTTACTTACGAAGAAAAATACCTTCCTGAGATGATTCCAGAAAACACCAAGGCGCTTCGGACTGTTGGCTAAGCGTGGCTGAATTTGAATTAAAGCTAACATCCTTAAAAGCGTACTTTGTCTTTTTAATTTTTATAATAAAAGTTCACGGATAATATTTTGGTTTGAAAAGAAAATCACTTATATTTTAAAAATGGTAGAGAGAGAGAGCAGCGGGTTGCAATTTATTTAAAAAAGTTAATTGAATCAACAATTTGAAAATTATTTCTGCAAAGCTTTCGTGACTTTTTCTTTGCTAAATCTAAAGTTGCAACAAAAGATGTACAGTATACATTGTTACATATGATTACAGGTTGTGAAAGAGCGTGACGCTAAACGCTCTCAATGGAAGCAGTTTTGAAACCTTTGCGGTTATTTATAGAAGATATTTCAGGTATTATATATTCCGTTAAACACTTCAATATCAATTTTCGAATCTTATGATTATCATTATTAGCATTTACTTCTTCGATATTCTTTATTTATTCTATTTGGCTCTTTCTGGCATAATTGTTTTAATCGTATGATTTTCTTTGTTAGCATTTTACTTCTCCGATATTCTTTATTTATTCTATTTGACTATTTCTGGCGTAAATTTTTGAATCGCATTATTATCATTGTTAGATTTTTAATTCTCTTATATTATTCATTTACTCTTTTCAGATAGAAGGTGGGATCAATAAATAAGGTGAATTATAATTTATTTAAATAAATAAGAACGATATTGAAAATTAGGACTTGATTTATTCAAAATAATCACCTTGGCTTTCTATACATCGTCTCCATCGTTCTGGCAACTTGTAAATACCCTCTTTATAGGCACTCTAAGGAAGCGTGTGAAAAAAATCTCGCACCACTTTCTGGACATCGTCATCCGAGTCAAATCGCTTTCCCTTTAACTCCTTTTTTAGTGGTCCAAAATGGAAATAGTCAGAGGGGGCTAGGTCTGGACTATATGCAGGATGTTCTAAAACTTCAAAACCTAATTTAATGATTGTAGATACAGTTTTACATGATGTATGCGGCCTTTGAAACCCGAATACGGTTAAGTTTTTGGTCCAAATTAAGGAAATGTGGAATTCGTCCATTTTTGAAATCGTTAACCCATTTATAAATGTTTTTTTTTTAGACAAACAAGACTCACCATATATAATTTTCATTATTTGGCATATTTGAGATGTTTGAATAGCTTCTGCATTCAAGAAACGAATAACTGCACGTTGTTCAAGCGTGATGCAATCCTTCAAGGGAGCTTCCATTTTAGTTTATTTATAAGTCTCGCGCCGCGCGTGGGAAAAAAGAACAGAACACCTTAAATAGTCTCTCGATGTTATATTTTAATATTCTGTGGTTTAAATTATTTTTTCTTTTTTAATTTTAAAGAAATAAGATAATTCACCTTATTTATTGATCCCCCCTTGTATTTCTGGCATAAATGAATTTAACATAAAGTTGCGGGAGGATGATATTTATATAACTAAAGAGGTAGCTCTCCCTTTAACCCTTAGTTACTCGCGCCTATTTTACTGACGTTAGTGTTCGCGCGGGGTCTCGTAGACCCCAATATTCTACAATGAATAAAATCCTTTAAAATAAAATATGGAAATAAATTTTGTTTGCAGCCAAAAGAATACAGTCTCTAGTTTACAAATATATCAATTTATTATAAAAAATTACACTATTAATGATTTTTATCTGATAAAATTGGTAATGCGGCAAAAATTCTAAACTATCAATATATACAAACAATTTCCTTAAAATTATAAAAGAAAATCGAAATTATTCTTGTGCACACTCACTGCAAATTGTTGTTGAGTGTTCAGTATAAATGTCTTAGCGCATTTAGAACATATAATTTTGGATTTTTGTCTTTGTATCGATCACAAAATCGGCAACCTCTCCGTTTCGCTGACGATGAATCTGGCTTATTTTCTTCCTAAAGAAACAAGAACTTAATATCTGTCAGTTAATTATAAAATTTCATGACTTTGCTAGTTGTGGCTCATCTGTAGAAGTATGTGCTGATATAATATTTTTGATATCTTTTGACAAAACAATTTATTTTCCCGTTTTGATAGGTTCGGGTCAATTAGCCCAAATGCAATATCTTCAATAAACGGTCTTCTTTTAAATATTTCCAATTTTTGTTCCTTTTATATACAACTTTTGTTGAAACATTGATGAAATAAAAAGAAGACAGAATGGCCACCTCCTTGTTCTCCTACTTACTGTGGAATTTTACACAATTGATCAACTACATCACCTGATTTTGTTTCATTACAATATTTTCCACCAGATTCAGAATCTATTTGTTTTGTGGAGTCGATTATTAAAATTAAAATAACCTCTTTAGACTTTTTTGTGATACATACGAAACCAGTCTACCTTCTCTTTCCTTGACTCCAAAAATGAAAGTGTGGGTTGAACGTATCTTTTGTAGAAAAAAATGGGGGAAATTTTCGTTTTATTTTTATTCAATGTTCCTAAAAACCTAAGTCATAGATAAAGAATAAAAATTATTTCAGAATATAAGTTAGCTTACCTATTTCCCCATGCTTGAAAATTAAAGTTACGTTATTACTCGCGCGGGGTCCAATATACCCCAACTCCATTGTATTGTCTATAATAGGGCAACAGAATCAAGTTAACGTAGGTTTGCATATTCATTGTCATATAAAATTGAGCTACTAAAGTTTTGATCTCCAAATGTTTCATATAATTCTAGATATTTAATGAAATAAGTCTGTCAGGAGTCTATCAGACCCCGCGCGAGTACTTAAGGGTTAATTATTCATCCGAACGAGGCACCTTTAATCAACCTAATAAAAAACTTTACTAGTGATGATAAAGATGTGGACCCAAGTCCAAAATCATGTTATACAACTTGGATTTTTGTCTGAATTTTGGAAAATTAGTGTTGTGGCTCATTCTTTTTTTATAAATAGTAAAGGTTTTACACTTGGATGATTAAAAATTCAGCTTTCTGATGCATAATTACAGGGAGAGGTGCCTAATCAGTTATATAAATTCATATCTATTTACATAGATGCATTAACAATCGGTAAACGCAGTTGTATGTCAACAAAACTAATGCTATTTTGCTTTCGCACCACAATATATAAAAGCCCACAATATAAAAAAATACGTTGAAGAAATGTCCGGTGAGTTGGGGGAGGTAGATTAGGCCTAACTTTGATCATCTAATATTTGCATAACCCGTATAGAATCGATAAGCCGCGCGAGTGAAGAAATTCTTAAATAATTCCCCAAATTTATTCACTCGACAATATTTTATGGATTTCCCTTCCATGTTTTATCTATGTAATATAACGATATGGAGAGGTTGATTGTAGACGACAAAAATTGATGGGTAATTAAATTTAACTTTGTTTATTGAAATTTTTATCGCATTCTTATAGATATTTTGTACTAACTTAACATATTGGCATATTATCCGGGAAATTGATTCTATTTCTTGTCATCATTCCTTTCAATATGAAACTTCTAGATTAGATCTTCACCCCAAAGAAATATGATGCGCTAAAAGCTTAGCAAATACATATTTTTCTTTGAAGAAAGTAAATATATACCTAGGAATTACATTATAAATGTATAATATGTGTGTAATACAAAAATTCAAATACTATATTTTCACATAAAGAACAAGTTTTGGGTAAACTGTCTTCTTACAAGTATGTAAATATTATATATAAACACATATGTAATGCTCTTTATGCATTTATGTTTTGTCATTCAGTGTCTGAATTATGTAAATCTTTGAAAAAGAACGAACCTTATTTCTATAATTAAAAAAGGAATATAGATATATAGAAAATATTAAAGTTTTATAGAGAAATAAAATCAGAATGAGGAAGTTGATTTTTTTTAGGTGAATATTCTGAATGAATAAATAAATATATAAAATACTTAGCGGCAATATTTAACACTATATTTATATAAAGATGCAATTTTTCCGATAGGAAATTGATCTATAAAAGCAAAGGACGCCTTTCCTGTCAAATTTGATGTCCAAACTAGACACCATCTATTGACTGCAAACTAGCGGCCTCGGGTCGGTGACAAAGCCACAACACCAGCTTTGGTCAACTGAGAATCGTTCACCAGGAGACCATGGTTTCGGCCTTTCCAGCCCAGGGCGGGTTTTATTCCATGAAAACCTCAAGAAATCAAATGAAATCTTTACAATCCGTCAAAGAAGTGTTTTAGCTGGCAAAGTGGATAAGCCAAATCTATGGCCAAAATATAAATGGAAATTTCGCCTCTCTAGTCAAATTTAACGTTCAAACAGACAATATCTCTACAGACCTCACTGAAATTATAGATATTATTAGATTAGAGGGGTTTTTGGCTCATCAGTGGTGAACCCTTTCAGCGGTTTTACCAAATTATTTTCAAGACAGCTCTACTATTGGATTGGATTGATTCTCGAATATACTGTACATTAATTATGGAAGGCAGCTTAGGGGAATTTAGAGAACCTATAGACATAAGCTTCTAGGTTTGAAGGAATGCTTGCATGTAGAATACATGGAAATGCATCCAGCAATGCACTTTCGCATATATTATTTCATGTTATTTTACCATTCTAATTACTAGTTACAGAGCATTGAGGTGACAAGTGTCCAGTATAACGATGATGGTACAGTACCAAATTCATTATTCATAGAAAAATAATATCTATACAAATGTTACTTTAAATTATGAATTAAAATAGAAAATGGCCTTATATAGCGAACCTTCCCTCATAAATAACATTAAATTAATCCCCAATTTCATTCCATTGAAAATGTATAGCTTTGTAACGAACTTAAAATGACCAAATATTAAGAACCAAATTTTGAGTCAAAATTTCCATAAATTCTAATTCAAATGGCTAGAGTGAATCAAAAGTTCAGTTTGCTATAGCGAGGTTCAATCTTATTAAAAATCAAATCTTTATAAAACTATATAAGGACAAATATGGCCAAGACAATTGGAACTTTCGAAATTTTAATCGTGAACAATTTACAATTTTTTAGCTCGGTCAAATGAGTGTTTTCTCCGGAATATTTCCATATCGCAATATTTTATTTCGCCAAACATATTTATTGATATATAGTTTGAAAAGTTGTTTTTTTTTTTCACAAAGATAAAAAGTTTTCAAGTTTTTTCTCTCAGTAGAAAGAAATATTTTGGGGAATGTCGAACGAAACCTTTTTATTTTTGAAACATTTAGTTTATCGTCTGGTTTAAATATTGATAATGTTTGTATATTTAACTATCGTGTCAACATGGTAACGTATATAGTATTATACGAGGGGTGTTACGACTACTAAAGTAGTCAACTTTATTTTATGCAAATATAGTTGTAATTTAAAAACTAAGAAAAAAGTATGTAAATTTCTTTGTTGTATAAATTATTATTTAAATTTTCTTAATGTATAAATTGACCGTGTTTTTTAATAAAAATGAGTTCTGGATAAGATTTTGAACGTTTGGTAGTCGTTCTTAAAACCTCTTCCTTTGGTGTTGCGGAGCTGGTCGAGTAGCTGGACTAGAGCACTGGGTCGTCTCTCGGGGTAAAGAGAGACACCAATCTATATTGAGAAGAAGACCTCAATATTTGTGGCGAGCCTGCCAGGATCAGAAGATTCCAGGACCAGAAGATTCCAGGATTCCAGGATGGAGACTTCAAAGGATTCTATGAATTTGAAAATTTTGAAAAGATCTAGAACTCCACGAAGAATTATCTTCACCAAAGAAGTAAACGAAACTCTAGAACGAGTTAAAGGGAGTCTCCCCTGATGAGTGCCTCTTGATGGAAAAGAGAGAATTCATCGTCCAGTATTACCAGCAAATTAGGGAATATGATGGAAAAATAGAGATGGAAATGATTGGTGCAGAAGAATATGACGAAAAGGCTGTGATGAAAGAACTGGAGTCCACTGAACATTACGAAAAAATGTACAGTGCCGTACTGATAAGGATCAATACGATCCTAGAAGCTAAGGCTGAGGAAAAGAGGGCAATATCAGAAGCCGGAAGTAAAGGCTCAAGAAGAGCACTTCTGAAACTACCAAAGATGGAATTGCCGTGTTTTGATGGTGATTTGGAAAACTGGATTTCATGGTGGTCCAGGTTCAAAAAGATCAATGAGGATAAAGAGTTGGATGACGATGAAAAGATGCACTATCTCGTCCAAGCAATGATCCCAGGTTTCCGAGCACATCGCTTATTGGGGGCTTACTCTCATACCGGGAAAAACTATGAGAATGCCATAGGAGCTCTCAAGGGTAGGTTTGGAGACAAAATATTATTGGTTGAGTTGTACTTGAGAAAATTAATAAATTTAGTTGTGCTCAATGCACGGCGACAGAGTGCAAATTTGGATCGTCTTTATGACGAAATTTCGGCCTACCTTCAATCTTTGGAATCATTGAGTATTCCTTCGGAATACTTGGAAGTCTTTCTTTTCCCACTGGTGGATTCTTGCCTGCCCACCCAGATATTGCAATTATGGCAGAGAACACCCGAGGCCTGTTATGGCCGGGATGACGAGCAGGATGTAGAGCAAGGAAAGGGGGACCGACTGAAGGCCTTGATGGGCTTTTTACGGGCTGAGGTAAAGGCTCAACAACGAATAAGATTTACAAGGATTGGAGTGGGTGAGAATAACCCCAAGTACAATTTTCCTTCAAGACCATTACATTTTGATAAGAGCGACGAATCAACAGCATCACAGTTGTATGTTTCGAAAAATAAAGAGTACAAATATTCAAAAGGATCATTTTCGACCACGAATTACGAGAGAAAGACCAAGTGCATCTTCTGTGATGGAATGGGCCATGAAAATTGGAAATGTTTCAAAATTGGAAAAATGACTCGGGAAGAACAACTTAAAAAGATGTCTGACGCAGGAGTCTGCTTCAAGTGTTTAAAAGGGAATAATCTAAGAAGACACTGTAGGACAAAAATTATTTGCCAGAATTGCGGAGGACCTCACTACTTGAATTTCTGTCGGGGAAACAACTCAAGAAGGGACTCTTTCTCAGAAAATGGAGGAAGTAGTAAAGAGAGAAAAACAATTCTTCAGTACAAAACCAAAAGTCCACCGTTCTGCACACACAGTCCTGTGCATCCGAGATACTTTTGATGACAGTGAGAGCAAAAATCTGTAGCTCTGAAACATCAAAAATTATAAGTGTTTTGTTGGATTCAGGGAGTCAATATTCGTTCATTAAATAATCTTTAGCAGAATAATTGAGATTAGAGAAATTGGGAGAGCGGAAATTTACGAAATGGCTTTTTGGAGGTCGACAAACAAGAGAGGAGAAGCACAGCCTTTATTCCTTTTCTATCACAAATATTTTAAAGGAAGAAACCGTACAGCTCAAAGCGATGGGTCAACGGATGATCTGTGACAGAGTTCCTATTTTGACAGCATGAACTTGGATGCGGGATCTCGACAAAAAGGGTGTCACCATTGTTAGAAAGAAAAATGTTGAGACATCAGAAATCGACCTTTTGTTGGGCGCTGACAATTTAAGCAAGATCTGGACTGATCAGGTGGTTTGTTTGGAGGATGGATTGACGGCGATCAATACGAGGATTGGTTGGTCAATTTTCGGAGAGATTTCTTTGAAGGAAGGTTTGGCTTCAGAGTGTATATCTCCTGTTTTCTTGACCATGAGTAATAAAATAAAAGACAAAGATATCAAATCGCATTTCATTGAAAAGGCTCAAGTTGAGAAAAAGTCGGTTGAAATTGAAGAAGGTAAAAATGCTCAAGTTGAGAGAAAGTCGGTTGTAGAAGTTGAAGAAAGTGAAAAAGCTCAAGTTGAGAAAAAGTCGGTTGAAATTGAAGAAAGTGAAAAATCTCAAGTTGAGAAAAAGTCTGTTGTTGAAGAAAGTGAAAAAGCTCAAGTTGAGAAAAAGTCGGTAGAAGTTGACGAAAGTCATAAGACTGAAGTTGAGAAAAAATCCGTTGAAGCAGATGAAAATGGGAAGGCTTCTGAAATAATGAATAGAGCTGGAATGGAACTTCGTCAGTGGGAAACAACTGAGACGTTCAATCTTCGAGCGGGAATTGATTGTATTGATGATTTTGATCATGTACCCCCGTACCTCAAAAATCTGGAGGAAAAATTTCCAACCTAGAAGATTGTGAAAATATGTGTATATTTTTTCACTCTTTTCTTCTGTTGAACTCCTGTTCAACAGCGGGGGGAGTATGTTACGACTACTAAAGTAGTCAACTTTATTTTATGCAAATATAGTTGTAATTTAAAAACTAAGAAAAAAGTATGTAAATTTATTTTTTGTATAAATTATTATGTAAATTTTCTTAATGTATAAATTGACCGTGTTTTTTAATAAAAATGAGTTCTGGATAAGATTTTGAACGTTTGGTAGTCGTTCTTAAAACCTCTTCCTTTGGTGTTGCGGAGCTGGTCGAGTAGCTGGACTAGAGCACTGGGTCGTCTCTCGGGGTAAAGAGAGACACCAATCTATATTGAGAAGAAGACCTCAATAAGGGGTATCCCATGTGTCCGTGGCCAGACAAATAAATAAAATGACTAATAAAATTATTATGATTTATTTTTCAATATAATCCCCTTTAAGGTCTATACACTTTTTCCAGCGATGTTCTAATGCTTTTATGCCCTCCGAAAAAAACGATGTTCCAAGTGACTCAAAAATGAGGTTACAGCATCAATGACCTCTTCATCTGACCTAAAATGAATGCCAGAAAGTGATTTTTTTAAATGAGGAAATAGGTGGAAGTCAGACCGAGCTAGATCTGGTGAATAGGATGCATGTGTTAAAAGTTCAAAGCCAAAATCATAAATAGCAGCCATGGCTTGCAGCGACCGATGACTCGGAGCATTGTCTTGTTGGTAAACAATCTTCCTGGACAACTTTCCTCTTCTCTTTTCTTTAATAGCTTCTCGTAGTTGCTTCACAAGATTTGCATAATAATTGGCAGTGATGGTTTGACCCTTATTCAGAAAGTCTAGAAGAAGTACACCCTCGGAATCCCAAAAGACAGACACCATAACCTTCCCTGCTGATGGAACTGTCTTGGTTTCTTGGGGGAAGGGGAACCGGAGTGTCTCCATTGCATGGATTGTTGCCTGGACTCTGGTGTAAAGTGATGGGCCCAAGTCTCATCCACGGTAACAAATCTATTAACACATTTCTCTGGATTGGCTTCAAATAACGCAAGATTGTCCAAAGATTACTTTCTCCTTACAGCCTTTTGATCGGGTGTCAAAGGTTTGGGAACCCAACGGGCAGAAAGTTTTCTGAGGCCCAAGTGTTCTCTCATGATCCGATCCACTGTTGTTTTTGGAATACCCAAGGTCTCTTCTATCCGACGAACTGTCATTCTACTGTCCAACACAACCAAAACATGTATCTTGTCGATGTTTTTTTGAATAACTGACTCAACAGGTCTTCCTGGTCCATGTTCGTCTTCGGTGCTGATCCTCCCTAATTTAAACGCAGCTACCCATTTTTTCACTGTGCTATAGGAAGGAGCACCTTCTCTTAATGTATCCACCATATCTTCATAGATTTCCTTCGGCGACATTCCTTTCTTACAAAGATATTTTATTACAGAACGAATCTTGTTTGTCTCTATTTTAGATTATTCCTGTTTCTTGTCCTCTTTAAGAACCTATAACAAAAAAAAAAAAAAACGGTTAGTTGTAGAAACTTAAAAATGTACATATCTTTATACAAGGCTTTAAGGTTCATATGGGAAAATTCATTAGTTTCTAAGATTTCGTTCTCATGGTCGGGCCACGGACTTATGGGATACCCCTCGTAGTTGCATAGATCATATCATATATTGGAAGAGTGGAATGTATATTTTTACCTATTTAACTAACACATTATTAAATAGGATTATATGGTTGTATAGAATACTACTCTGCTTAAAACGTTTCGACACTTTGCTCATAAGTTAAAAAAAAAAACTTTATTATTTTACCAAATTCAAATTGTCCCCTCAAAGTAGTCCCCGTTGGCCGCGATTCACTTCAGCCACCTTATTTCCAGTCGGCAAAACACCTCTGGTAGTCTGTTTTTGGGATCGCCTTCATGGCCTTCTTCGATTCCACTTTGATCTCTTCTATGCTCTGAAATTACCGACCCTCTAACTTTTTTTTTTGCTTTCCAAAAAGGAAGAAGTATCAGGGGGCCAAATCGGGACTGTAGGTGGGTTGGGGGAACACAGAGGTTGAGTGGTCCTGCAGGAACTTCGAGATTTTGAGGGCTGTGTGCGCCGGCGCGTTATCGTGGTGGAGGATCCACGACTTGCTACTCCACAGCTCCGGCCGTTTCTGCCTGATCGCTTCCCTCAATCACCTCAAAACTCCCAGGTAGGAGTCAGCAGTTATTGTAGAGCCAGGTCGTTGAATTTCATGATGAACGATGCCCTGGTAGTCGAAGAACATCGTCAACATGACCTTGACTTTGGTGGGAGCCTTCCTCGCTTTCTTTGGTGTCGGCTCATTTTTGAAGAGCCACTCCGATGCCTGTTGGGTAGTTTCCGAATCAAAGCCGTAAATCCATGTTTCGTCTCCAGTAATGACCCTCTTCAGCAATTCGGGGTCGTCGGTTGTCGCTTCGAGATTGAGACTGGCCGTTTCTTTCCGGGCATTCTTTTGATGAAATGTCAAATCTTTGGGAACGAGAAAGGCGTTGAGTCTTCTCACTCCCAAAATGTCCTTCATTATCGATTGAGTCGACCCGAATGATATCCCTGCTTCTTCGGCGACCTCCCTGACAGTTATTCGTCGGACTTCACGCACCAGTTCCAACACCTTGTCCACTTGATGCAAATTTGTTGATCCTCTATTTCGGTGACTAACGAAATCGAAGCACGGACAAAATGGCTTCACTTCGAACAGCCGCTGCTCGCACTGTTGGGGCGCGTGATTTTTGAAAATTGGCAGGTCTCCAAGCCAAGTGCGATGTTTGCGTTTGCCACAAACCGGGAGAAAATATATTGAGTTTTCAGGAAATTATATGAGCAAAGTGTCGAAACCTTTTGATCAGAGTAGTATATTATACGATTATTTGAAAGAGTAATGCTACCTACTTTGCCAATATATTAGCATATTGGATTATAGTTAAATAGACGTATTTTGATTTGAAAGAGTATTGTTGTGTATCTTTTACCTATTCACAACATATTTACATATATAATTATAGTCGCATAGACGATATTTTTATCTT
>CP092868.1:80811845-80886410 GCA_030710605.1 Cordylochernes scorpioides
AATATGTCCCTCGGGACCCCACATGGGCTGGGCGTTGCCTTTTTCCTCTCCTCTGTCCCCACCAGCTGAACGAACACTCTTTGTATCTTTATTTTCACGTCACCATTTTTAGTTTAAATACAAATAGGGGGTTAAAATACAAATAGATTTTATACAAAATATGGGGTGGTAGTAAATAGAAATAGTGTACATTTCAATAGAAGTGTAGGATATTATAAGGTAACGGCTCTAACTAATTGGAAGATATGTGAAATACACTAAAAGTGTCATTATTATACAGTTTAAAACATACGATAAAATGTGCCCCCGGTTATGAAGGTTTGTTTGGGGGAAATGAAATAACATGAATGATGACCTAACAAACCTATTATAAAATCAAAAGAAATAATTTGGGCACAAATTAGTTGATATTATTATAAATATAGGAGTATAAAATAGGACAATAATATAATGATGACATCTCAATAGGATATAGAATATTGTAACATAGTATTTATTAATTTTATTTATGTAACATAGTAATCATTAATTTTATTATTTTTTATTAACAGAGTGGTTATTTTTATGTTTATATCTTGCGACTCTGTAAATTTCCCTCGTGGCTTATCTTTTGTTCACAATACATAGTTTGACCTTCCCTGAAAAATATCGTTGTCTCCTCCTGAAATTTTTGTCTTCCCTAATTTTCCACGTGGCATTTTGGTGAAGATGCTGGGTAAGTTAGGGAAGACAAACTGAAGATCGCCGAGAAGAATTTGAAGCCATTGGTGCTGTAATCCACATTTTTAGAGACTGGCTCCAGGATTCCACCGCCGTGTCAAAGCCAAGTCTTCCTTCCAAGATGACGATGTCCCTATAGACGACGATACGACGACAAAGCCGCTCTTCACGCTGCAAGAAAATGGACGCAAAGGTACTAGGGACAAAGTTCCAAGACTTTGTTGGAATCCTTGGCAGAAGCACGTCAAATCTACGTCAGTATCTACAATAATTGCTAGCTGTGGGTCACAGCTCCCATAGGGAAGAAGCTATGTAACATAGTATTCATTAATTTTATTTATGTAACATAGTATTTATTAATTTTATTATTTTTTTTCTAACAGAGTGGTCATTTTTATGTTTATATCTTGCGACTCTGTAAATTTCCCTCGTGGCTTATCTTTTGTTTACAATCCATAGTTTGTCCTTCCCTGAAATAAAAGGTTGTCTCCTCCTGAAGTTTTTGTCTTCCCTAATTTTCCATGTGGCAATATGATAAAAGAAAAATACATAAGAATAAATGATAAAATTGAAAATAGACAAGATAAAATTAGAAATACCGTAAAAGTAATTTACTTATAGAAAAAAATTGAGAACCTATTGAATGAAAAATAGCACAAAAAAGCATAAAGCTATTAAGTTGAACTAAGATTATAAGTTGACGCAAAGGGTTGATGAGGGTATATGGGATGTCTGAGTATGTTCCTGCAAAGAAATAGCTTAATGAGTTCTGCAATGCAGTACGAACTTGTGTTAGTGAGGTACTTTTTCCATTAACAGAACGTTCAAGATGTTCCGTCTGCATTATTAGTTCAGACTAGCAGGGAGAGGTAGGTAAGTTGAAGAATGTGTAAAAGGAAAGATAAACGCAAGAGATGTACTGCTGTCAATGATTATGGTACCCGGCTTGTATGATGAAAAATATGATAAAATGATAAAAATGATCAACTGGGTAATAAAAAAAAAGGAAAAAAATTCTAGCTGGGTATCGTGAGCTCACTATTGGGAACGATATAGCTAGGAAAGATGTTTCCAGTTGGATTAATAAAAAAAAAATTCTGGCGAGCAAGAATCTCTTGAGGGGAATACATGATATTGGGGAATGAAGAAAGGGAAGGTAGTCGCAAGGGTTGTTCTGTTGCTAATGATTATTTCACCCGACTTGAATGGTAATTAAAAAAAAAGGAAAAAATGATGATTGGTAATGATGAGCCGGGTGATAAGAAAAATAATCTAGCTGGGTATCCTGAACTCACTATTGGGAATGATATAGCGAGAAAGGATTTCTCAGTTGGATTAATCAATGAAAAATAAAATGAATAAAAAATGTTTGGCGAACAGGAAGGCCTTGGGGTAATGCATGAGAATGTATGGGCAGGGTAGGTTAGGATACGTCAACGATAAAATTTTAAAAACGCAATAGAAAAAATATATAATCAAAAATATTGATTTCGAAATGATTTTAAAAAAATAATACATAGGAGAAAATGTTTAAAAATGTTTTGAAAATATTCATCCCACAAAAAGAGCAAACATATTTACAATGTCACACTAGGATTTTTCTAAAAAGGAAAGAAAAGGTATTAAATAGTTAGGTTGACCATTGTGTGATGGCATGTGACTAGAAGATGGCGTGTCAACTTCCGGATGGGGGACGGTTTTTCCTGGCCGTGCTAACTACAGTCCTTGGAAGTTTTGTGAATTAGCTCTTTATAAAAATAAATCGGGGGACAAATGATTGAACGGTTCTGAGTTTCGGGGAGTTATACATTTATCTGTTGGAATAAACAGGTCAGGACTTAGATGTTTGAAAGGAGCAATTCGCCCTACCCTCTCTATGGGCTCTGGTTTAGGTGGCGAAATATAGAGGACTTCTTCATTATAATACTTTAACCTATTCACATGTATAGTATCGCTACCACTACGTGCAATTTTATTGGGCCTATTTATGCGTACAACATTATCTGAAATTTAAATAAAATAAAACGAACGAACGAAGAGGAGTTTCTTATTTTAATATATGCAAGCTCTCGGACCGTGACGTCCTTCTACTGGCTATAGAATGGAAGATATATGACCAACTATATATAGAGATAAAATAATTACAAATTTACATATTGAAAATTAATGATATGAATATAATTAACATACAGCAGAGATTAACTAAGAATACATATTTACATCTGAATTAATATACAACGGCGTAAACTATTGTAATTGTGAGGGATAAGAAAGGAAGAATAAATAACTATGATTGTGATGTTTAAGGCGTGATGACGGTTGGATGTGGATAATGTGCTATTTCAACAGGATATGGTATAAGTCAGGTATATCAATATGTCTATTGATACTATTGCATTGTAATGATATCATGGCCTCCAGGATCAATCTTTGATATTTGTTATTGATGTTCTTATAATGGATGGTTGGATTGGATAAGTCAAACGAGTGACCTGTATTTACGATATGGGTATATATTTGGGATGTTATGTTCTTATTGGTTATGTTCCTACTATGTTCATTCATTCTGATGGCCGCAGATCTACCCGTTTCCCCCACGTAAATGGCTGAGCATTGACGACATGGGACGGCATAGACCGCGCCATCAGAATTACATTTGTTGGTGGGTTTGTTAGATCGGGTTATAGGATTTCTGGTTATGGATGCGATGTTAGGGTTATTGTGGTAGAATGTTTTGATGCCGTATGGTTTCAGTAGTGAAGCTATAGCAACTGAATGTGGACTGTAGGGAAGAGTGCAGTGATCTTTGTTAATTTGTGCTGGTTTTGTATAATTTGGGTTATAAAAGTGTCTGTTGATGAATGAAATAGGGTAATTGGCATTTGTCAAATGGGCTATTATCTTTGATTTCTCAATGTTTTGGAATATGTTAAGTGAACAATGTGTGAAGATCCGCTTGGTAAGGGTCTTCACTAAGCTTATTTTATGGGAAATAGAGCAGTGGGAGCTATAATGTGTGTAGTGTAGGGTGTGCTGTTCTTATAGTAAACGGTAGTTTGAAAGAAATTATTGGTACGGATTATTAAGATATCAAAAAAGGGAAGGACACGAGAGGTTTCAGTTTCGTATGTGAAGGAGATATCGGGATGAAATGAATTTAGGTCTTCAAGTATATGGCTAACAGAGTCTATTTTTGTGATGCAGAATATATCGTCTATGTATCGTTTCCAGAAGTATATGTTAGAGGATTGCTGTTGATTGATCCTCATCCAATGACACCATTACAATTTCTGCAACGATGGATGATAGTGGGCTGCCCATAGGGGAGCCCCTAATTTGTTTGTAATATTGTTGATTAAAGATAAAGATGTTCATATCCAGGCAGAGGGAGGTTAAATGCCTATATATAGTTGGTCATATCTTCCATTCTATAGCCAGTAGAAGGACGTCACGGTCCGAAAGCTTGCATATATTAAAATAATAAACTCCTCTTCGTTCGTTCGTTTTATTTTATTCAAGTAATTATACCGAAGAGTTGATTTTGTCGAATTATCTGAAATTATTTCATTATTTTATAAGGGCCTGTAAAGTAGGGTACTTACTTGCCGCTATATGGGTGATGGTACGCCTTTACTAATACTAAATTTCCTATGGCGAATTGCGGGGTCTTATGCTTATTATCATACTTAATTTTTCTTTAGCGTGCCTATCATTTGTACGTTGTACTGCTAACCTCATACTTTCTACTATATTAGGGTATGGGTTTATATGATTTCTTAAGTCTGATGGGATTTTATTAAACATTAAAAATATAGGGGGAAATGCGGTTATTGTATGGGGGGGGGTGTCGTTATATTTTTGAATTACTATCCTATTTCACATAGTCCAGGAGGTTCTGGGATTCTCCAGGTGCAACAATCTCAGCTTCCCGGTGAGTGTCGCGTTGAGACGTTCACATAGACCGTTAGCCTGAGGATTATTCGCGGTGGTTAGAAGAGGCTGTATTCCGTGTTTTATTAAAAACCTTCTGAACTTCGGGGAATTAAATGCAGGTGCTCGGTCTGAGAGCAGGCGTTTTGGACGACCACACTGTAATACCTTTTTGAGGCATTGAATATATGTAATTATACTAGTTGACTTACTGGGGAAAGTCCAGGTGTAACGACTTAGGTGGTCTACTATTACATGTAGATATGATTTATTATTACCATACTTTGAAAAACCTGAAATAGAATCTATGGATAACATGTCATATGGTTGTAATGATATAGGGGACGCTCTAGTTTACCATACGAGGAACCTTTTGGTTTTTTTTATAAGTTGACATGTGGGACAGTATCTGTTATACTTGACTATTTATTTGGTCATCCCACACCAGGTATACTGGGTAGAGATGAGCCTAATCATTTGGGATACACCGGGATGGTTATATTTCAAAATGTACCTTATTGATTAATGTATGTTGTAAAGGAGGGGGAACTATGATCTTAACAATACCTTCACGCTTAATTTTATGGAGGCCGTCTGTATTCGTTTTAATAAGTGAAGATGGGGGTTGTAGGGGTTGTTTTTCTATAATTTCAGTGGACGTGAGGAATCCACATATAGGATTGCGGGACAGTACGTCCGCTTCGTACTGCGTTTTCCCCATTATATATTTTATATCATATTCGTAAACGGACATTTTTAAGCTCCACCTAAAGAGTCTACCTGTGGGATTTCTTTTATCGTTTTCAGCCACTGGAGTGCATGATGATCTGTGAAAATGGTGAACCTTACGCCCGCGAGATAGATGCGGAATTTTTCCACACTATCAATTACAGCAAGGCACTTCAATTCCGTGATGCTATAATTCTTCTCGTGTGGTCTGAGTGCTCTGCTAAACTACTGCACAGGGTGTAGGGTGCCGTCGGGGTGCTGTTGTTTCAGGATGCCAGCTATTCCTTGAAGTGAGGCATCACAGAATAGTTGACACGGCAACCCTTCTTTTCAGAGGTGTAGAATCAGTTTCGAGGCCAAACACTTGTTTAGAGTGTCAAAAGAACTTTAAAAATTTGCGTCCCAGTGCCATGGAATATATTTTTAAAAAGATTATTGAGGGGGCTCCTAACACGGGCGTGATCTTTAATAAACTTATTATACACATTAATGGCGCCTAGGGATGATTGGAGGGATTTAACGTCAGTAGGGACTTTAGTTGCGTTAATTACTTCTAAATTTTTAACTATTGGGGTGTAAGTACCTGACGATATTGTATATCCTAAATATTCTATGGTAGTCCTAAAAAGTCACATTCTTTGTAGTTTAATCTAAATTTTTTCCTATTACACATATCAAAAAACTGCTGTAAGTGACTTATATGTTCTTCTATGGAATTTGAGAATATAATGAAATCATCGAAGTAATGCGCTATAAAATTCAACTTATTTCTCTGTAATATCTGACTGACAGCTCGTTCATACACTTGTGGTTCTATTTTAATCCCGTAGGGTAATCTCCGGAAGTTGTACTGACCCTCTAACGTGACAAAAGATAATAAATTCCTCTCAGGGGGACTTATTTCAATGGAACAGTATGCTGATGAAAATTATGCGCGGAAATAAATTTTGGCGTTCGCTAATTTTTCCTAATATATTGTCTAAGAGCGGAAGTGGGTGAATATCTGGGGAAATAATTTCGTTAAGGCGGCGGTAGTCTACACAGAAGCGTTTTGTATTATCCTTTTTGGTGACTAAAGTAACGGGGTAGGACTAGGGGGAGAAAGAAGGCTCTATAATATTATACTCTAACATTTTATCTATTTGTTCCCTGTATTTCACGCTTGTCTGAAAGAGATGTACGATACGGCCTGAGTGTGATTATCTTATCTGAAATTGTCCTTATATTAATGGGGGGGATTTTCAATTTTGGAATATTATATTTGTTAGTGGAAAAAATATTCTAATACATTTTTACTATATCTATAAAAGCTAAGGAAATATCACTTTTAAAACATAAATTACAATTCTCATTAAACATTTTACATTGATGTTCGGAAGAACATGGTGGTAATAGATATAAATGAGGGGCATGAAATGAAGTTTGGCTGGGCGCATTTTTGTTATAATGGGTAAAAGTCTTTGACAGGGTAGTGGGACATGGTATGGGATGGACATTTTCCCCTTGCAATGATGGGGAATGTGAGTTAGTCATGTCATGGTCCATGTGAGGAGCATTGAGGTCACCTTCTCTATCACTACATGGGGTTACATAGGTTATATATGGTGCCATCTCTTAGACAAAGGAGCATCACATTGGTAGATAGACTGATTGTAAAAGTTTAACGTTTAACAAAACTTACTAATTGAATTTAAAGATAAGATACCAAAAGGTAATAAATTATTTATTACGTAGAATTTGACTGATTTGGTTATTTTTCCTATAGCAATGGTTAAATAGATATACCCTTTTGTATGCACATGATTAGATATAGAATTGATTAATATATGACATGGGTATAATTTTAAAGGATTGGGTAAATTTACACTTAGGTGATTGAAAATATTCCAATTAATTATATTAATGGAGGCTCCTGTGTCTAAGAGGAATGGACAACGTAGGTTGTCTAAAATATGTGCATTGCATATAATATTATGTGGTTCAGGGACGAAAGGCAGGGTTCCGCTGCCTTTTGTGGTGTGGGATGAACTTGGCACGGGAAAGTCGAGGACACCACTTTGTTCTGGCCGAAAGTTCTGCAAGCTATTCTGGCCATGGTAGGCCATTATCTACAACATATATATTGATGAATAAATAGAATAATGATTTTGTAATGTAGAAAATTAGGAAAGACAAAGGATGACACGGCAATTTATTTGAGACAAGAATAATGATACAATTCCAAGGCAAGATACTATTCCTCTTTAACTTCCAATTACCGAGGGAACCAATTAATATTGATTTTATTCAACTTATCGAATATTTTTCAAGGGACCGGTAAAAAATGTTCACTAGATAAAATGATGATTTTGTAATGTAGAAAATTAGGAAAGACAAAATTCAGGATGACACGGCAATTTATTTGAGACAAGAATAATGATAAAATTCCAAGGCAAGATACTATTCCTTTAACTTCCAATTAACAAGGAAACCAATTAATATTTATTTTATTCAACCTATCGAGTATTTTTCAAGGGACCGGGAAAAAATGTTCACTAGATAAAATGATGATTTTGTAATCTAGAAAATTAGGAAAGACAAAATTCAGGATGACACGGCAATTTATTTGAGACAAGAATAATGATACTATTCCTTTAACTTCCAAATACCGAGGGAACCAATTAATATTGATTTTATTCAACTTATCGAGTATTTTTCAAGGGACCGGGAAAAAATGTTCACTAGATAAAATAATAATTTTGTAATGTAGAAAATTAGGAAAGACAAAATTCAGGATGACACGGCAATTTATTTGAGACAAGAATAATGATAATTACTATTGATTTTATTCAACTTATCGAGTTTTAATTCAAATTTACGAGTTTCAAATTATCAAAATATATCTATTATTTTTTTATGAGTTTATAGAGAATTGTTTTAACAAATGTTCGTTAGACAAACCTTTACTCGGGTAAAACCCGGGGGAAGCCGGGTACATCCGCTAGTTAATTATAAAATTCACTAACGTGACAATATCTTATTTAAAATTTAATGTTTCAAAAAATTATGTTTCAAAAATATATTTAAACGCATACAACAATATTTATATACGTTTATAAATCTATATATAGGTGGATTGGATGTTTTTTAGAATCGTTTTAACAAATGTTCGTTAGGCAACTTTTAATCGGGTAAAACCTGGGTTACTTTATGTATCATTTACGAACGGAAAAAAAAAGTCCAGGGTAGCCTAGTGGACATGGCATCTGCCCGGTAAGCGGAACATTGTGGGTCCGATTCCCATCCCTGGACACCTTTATTTTTCCGTTCGTCATTACTCTTCATAATTCACCCTTTCATACCTCATCCAAAAAGGTTAGAAATAGTCGATATTTCACCTTGAAATAAAATTTTGATTTTTCGTTTAAAAGAAACTCATGCGGTGTAACTTCAAGTGTCGTTTTACAATCACAGGCCGCAGTGTAACATATTATATATATATATGGTAATTTAAACCAACAACCCCATATTGTATATAACTTAACATAAGATTTTAATGTTGTATAATAGAAACACATCTGTAAATGATTATACGTATTATTGACATGTGTCTTTACATCATCATATGTAATGTAATTTGTACAAACTGAGGATAAATAAATAATAATCTGTAATAGATTAAGAGTTGAGCTAAGCAAGAGATAGAAGTCATAACGTCAAAATCGAGATAGATTTAGAATTCCCACAACAAGGTCTAAAAATGGACCAAGACCATCCACACTCCACACCTGGTGACATGCAAGGCCCCCTTTCTCAGAAACGGCCCCTGTCGCATAAGGCCCCCCGTCTTAACCTATAAATACAGTCCCTTTACAGTTCGATGCCCAAGCAGACCGAGCTGAGCTGACCTACACGGATCGCCTACGCAAGTTACCCTGCTACCTGCAAGGTAAGCCACTCCAATATTTCCGAAGCCTACGGTTAGATAGGTTATTTTATAATGATGTCCGCCAAACCTTGATAGATTTATTACCAACAACGACAGAAGCGTCGTTTTCACGCTTCCTAGCCATCAAATTGACACCCCAAATGCCCTTAGAAGACTACTACCAAAACAAAACGGTAATGGGCATGAAATTAAACCTACCCGCCGACATATTAATAGATTCTCTGACCGAAGGACTACCCGTCGCAGACCAGCGATTAATCGCCACGGTGCAGCCAAACACCATTAAAGAATGGTTCGACCAAGTCTCAAGAATAAGGAGAACTCAGTGTGCCACCAGTGCAGTGTACCAGCGCCAAGTAGACAAGGCCCCACATCCAACCTACCACAACCCACCACCGCAGTACAACAACCAGCGGTCATCACGTGTAACGTACCAAGTTGCACCCCCCACCCTCGCCTTGCAAGTATTGCAATGCTATGCACTGGCACTCCCAGTGTGAACAACGGTTCCAACAGGACCGAACACGCTAAGTCTACAGCGCCAGACCACGCACAACCACTGTACCAAAATCTGGTACCCGGCCCAAAGTCCAATCTCGGAGCCCTGTTCCCCAAGTCCAAGCTGCAAGCCGAGACGACTCTACAAGCCCCGCGAGCAACTCAACGGTAGGAAAACCTGAAACCTTTTTTCGTTGAACAGCTCGTAATATGGACTGAACTGTCACCAAATGTAAATTTGCCCTTTTTAATAGACATGGGAGCATCTATTAACATACTTAACTTGGATATTTTAAGAACCATAAAAAATAGATTACCATATAAAATTATTATCAATCAGTACAGTTTAACTATAAACGCAATAGCCCACAATGTAAATACCCTTGGATATATATTTTTAAAACTTAAAATAGGTAACCTAACCCAAAAACTATTTTTTTTTATAATAGAAGCTTCACTACCTTTTGGTATTTTATCTATTAATACCCTTAAAATATTTAAATTAATTATAGATTTTAATAATCTCCAAATTTATCAAAAGAATGATGTTCTCCCAACGAATGTCTATAAGTTCACCAAGTGCAAACAGGATTTATGTCCCACTCAACCGAGGGAAACGGCTATTTTTACCACCTTCCCCTCGAACCAGTCCTGTTTACACGTGGCGGACCCTACCCCAATTATATGTTCCCCCACTATTGTATCACCCCCTATATCTCCTACCTATGATATTGAGATTTCTATACCTTCTAATGCGGCACCTCAATTAGAACATTGTCCTCACGAACTCCACCGAATTCTATATGAATTCTCGCAAGTATTCTCTACTAATAAATACAATGTGCCCAAATTGAACATACCACCGGTAAAAATCAATACCACCACAGATAAAATAATAGCATTACGCCCATATAGAGTGCCACTACACGACAAACAAGAAATATAAACCCAAATAGAGCAAATGCTCCAACATGGAATTATTGCCCCGTCAGTCTCACCTTATGCCAGTCCAATAACTCTTGTTACAAAACGTGACAAAACGAAACGTTTCTGTATTGATTACAGAAAACTTAATGAAATCATCGCTCCATACGTACATCCTTTACCTTTAATAGAAACCATTCTTGACAAATTGTCGAAAGCCAAATACTACTCTTCTGTAGATATAGCATCCGCATATTGGCAAGTGGAAGTAGAACCTAACTCACGTAATCTACTAGCTTTCGTGACGTTAGATAGTCAGTACGAATTTTGTAGACTTCCGTACGGATTTAAAAATTCGCCACAGATATACCATCGTGCCATATACCAGGTCATGCAAAAAATATAAACTAAATTTTGTTACCCATTATTTCGACGATTTCATTATTTTTTCTGACACCTTAGAGGATCATCTACAACACCTACAACAATTTCTAGCGGTGTGTCAACACGAAAACATCAAACTCAATTATAACAAATGTTCGTTTTTTAAAACAAATATAGATTTCTTAGGATACACTGTTACCGCAGGTACCTATGCACCACAGACGCGCAACCTTGATACCATAAATGCCATCAAACCACCTACCAATCAAAAGACGTTACAATCATTTTTAGGAGCAGTGAACGTGCATAATAAGTTTATACCAGATTATGCCCGCTTGCGAGCACCTTTAAATAAACTACTTAAAAAAGATGTGAAATGTAATTGGGACCCAGATTGTCAACAAGCTTTCACCACACACTCTCAAAGAGAGTTTAACAAGTAAACCAGTACTACACTTGTATCAAGTCGGTTTACCATGCCGCCTTTATTGCGACGCATCCACCCATGGGATCGCAGGCATACTCAAACAGGTACATCCAGACGGACAAGTACATCCTGTACAATATTTCAGCCGCGCCCTTAGAGCACATTAGAGAAACTACACCGTTTCCGAACTCGAGTGCCTCGCCATCGTCGAAAGTGTAGAGAAATTCCGAATATACCTCACCGGTATAAAATTCACCATATACACAGATCACCAGGCTTTACAATGGCTTAAAACTATAAAATATCTGTCAGGATGACTCTTTAGATGGAGCCTGAGACTATCTACCTATAATTACGAAATCCACTACCTCAAAGGCAGCCAACAGTACGAGGCAGATTTGCTATCACGAAACCCCTTTGTAGGATTTGTCAGTGCTGATATTATCAAACAGCATCAACCAACAACATCCCCCTTCAACATTGATACAAACGGCTTACATACCATTACCCGAAAAGGTGTAATTAAAATAATAATTCCCGAAACCCTGCAACATACTCTAATGAATAAAGTTCACCAAGAATATAACCACCCAGGCATCTCTCAGATGACCCGCATAATTACTGCCCAGTACTACTGGAAAGGTATCTCTAAATCTATAGAAAAATTTGTCAAGTCGTGTCACACCTGCCAAATCATTAAAAGGCCCAAAGGTAAACCCTATGGTGCCCTCGGACAAATTCCACCAGCTCAACAACCATTCGACTTAATCTCTATAGATACCATAGCTGGATTTTCGAAATATGGACACTCCAAGACATATCTACACGTAATAGTGGATCATTTAACGCGATATGCTTGGACCTTTCCATCGAAGTCCACCAGTACCCTAACGTACATTCAAACCCTCAAAACGGTACTACAGCAAGGATCTCCAAAACGTCTGTTATCTGACAGAGCGCCCACTTTTACCTCAGAAAAATTCCGTAAATTTCTAATAACACATGGTATACAACCTCTACTCACCACAAGCAATAACCCACAAGCAAACGGTTTAATAGAACGCTTAAATGCGACCATTACAGGCAAGCTCAGACTAGCTTATCTAGAAAATCCGAAAACTTCCTGGACTCAACTAGTTGAGCGCGTCACTCAGACGTACAATAACACACCCCATTCTGTCACAAGTTTTCCACCTACCTACTTAATGTTCAATGTTATCCCCCCCCAGATCTAAGAACTCATCTTAACCCATACCCCGAAATAAATACAGCTCGAGAGATAGCAAGCTCTCGTACTCAAAATAAGCATAAAAAAGATAAAGAAACATTTGATAAGCAGCACAGAACACCACATTTCGAAGTGAATGATCTTGTTTTGGTCAAAAATTACAGACATCCCGACACAGGTAAATTAGCACCATATTTTACTGGACCATACACAATAATTGAAATAATCTCACCCAATGTCGTTCGAATAGATCGCCCCAATCAACCTCTCAATAGAGACAGTGACACCATACATGTCAATAAATTAAAATATTACACAGAGAATGTTTTGTATATAATACCTCCACAAACCCGATTTGTTCAAAACCCACAGCGATTGCCAAAAAATATATATCTCAGTGAATTCAATCATTTGACTCCAGATATCTTCGAGGCGCAAGTATTCCGAATTATACCGCCTACAAGCTCACAGCCCTTTTTGCATTTAAATCCCGGTATTTTCAAATAGGCAAGAAAATTGACTACCTCAACAAAGAAGTAAGTTAGTTTCAAGTAAACGACAAAATAACAAAAATCCCCCATGATCGACCACCCACGACGATCCCGTGAAAAACCGGAGGAGTGACTGCCAGTAATAGGATCACCCGAATCTATTTCGGTTACATGCCCCCGCTCAAGGCAGATCTTGACCGCTAGCTTCATGATCGCCATTTTAAACAAATGTTTCAAACCAACCATTTAGATTTCCTCGAGAATCTCACAAATCTCACCAACGAGATATCACAACACAACATACATTAAACATTTTACATGTTAATTGATAACAGCAATTAAAACAATTTGGTTAAGTCTTATATAGACTTTATAACGCGAAAGAGAAATCATTCTCTACATACCAGCATTGTGGACAAACAAAGGGATTATTTCACATATTCCCGCTTCAGAGAGTCAAAAACACCAATGTTTACCAATGGGATATGATCTACACACAACAGTTGTAACTTTTCTTAAAAAGAGACAATTTTTGTTCAATTTTACACTACTTAAAATTTCTCCAATCATTAATAACCTTTAATTATATTTGAATTTTTGTATAAAATCTTGAATACTTATTTTTATTTTTACTTTTCAATTATATAATCAAATTTTTAATCCAACATAAAAAAAAACTAATCAAATTTACTTTTATTTTTCATGATATTATTTTAGTAGGGCAAAACATCTAATTGTTTCAAAAATTATTTTTATTTTATTATTTATTATATCTTTCATATATTACATGCTTAATTTTGTCCACTTACACTTTTTGTACCCGCAATCATATTTCTATATTTATATTCACTATATTTTATTTGTTTAAATACCTTTATTATCTGACAATGTTTATCATCCACTATCGGGCATCTACAACAATCGTTTTCAACAATCATATTCTTTAACCAATTCCCTATATTTTTCATCACTATCTTTTCAGTCATTGCGTCACATCAACGTAGAAAAACGACAGCACTGCTTGACAATTTATTTTTTGATTTCGTAATTCAACCAACTCTTTGAAAACACAGTTCCCCAGATTTAAAAATCCCAACTTCTGACCTGAACACGCTTCAAGAGTTCATTTCATTTCATCCGCAGAGCAAATCACCAACGCATTCACAAAGCGTTCACTTTTTTCAACTTTCAACTTTTTTTTTCAGCTCTAGCGGACCACAATCAACCTTTGATTTCGAGTCAAGTCAGACCACCTACTGTCGCTACAATTCTACTTCTCGCATGGCTCTATTTCACTCCTTTCTCAATCATATTAATAAGGAACTTTTCTTCAACAACTTTTAACCCAATAATCCTAAAATTGTGACAAAACACTGTAACCCTTATATAGGATCGCAAGTGAAACATTGCCAAGGAAGACAGCTCAAGTCTATATCCTCGCTTTGCACCTGGATCTGAGTATTTGGTTTACATGTGCACTCCTAACAATTGCATATTCTTCAACTACTAACCCTTTCCAACGCCCGCCAATATTCTCTTAGAATGTGAATTTTTATGTCATCATTTTATTTTAATCATCTTTTTTTTAAATCAAACAAAAATGTCATGTCATTCACTTTTATATATCCAAACAAATCATCTTTTTATAGCCCTTTTTAGCCCTCACAGTTTAAATTAATTAAAATAAATTTTAATTACTTACCTGTGTTAGAGAGGCTTTACCCGCTTAAACCCGGATAAACCCTTTCACTCCCGGGGCCCATCTATGGTAATTTAAACCAACAACCCCATATTGTATATAACTTATAATAAGATTTTAATGTTGTATAATAGAAACACATCTGTAAATGATTATACGTATTATTGACATGTGTCTTTACATCATCATATGTAATGTAATTTTTACAAACTGAGGATAAATAAATAATAATCTGTAATAGATTAAGAGTTGAGCTAAGCAAGAGATAGAAGTCATAACGTCAAATTCGAGATAGATTTAGAATTCCCACAACAAGGTCTAAAAATGGACCAAGACCACCCACACTCCACATCTGGTGGAATGGAAAGCCCCCTCTCACACCTGGTGACATGCAAGGCCCCCTTTCTCAGAAACGGCCCCTGTCACATAAGGCCCCCCGTCTTAACCTATAAATACAATCCCTTTACAGTCACTTCACAGTGAGTGCAGCATCTGTGTGAGCCCACGTCGGTCGTCCCTCAAAGCCATCTCATCCATCATGTAGAATAGTAAGAAAACTTCTACCTCCCCATCTTTCGCTCCTAGCTCAACTCTATCTGTTCACGGAACTTTCTTAGTGCAACTGTGTCTTCGTTTTTTTTTTTTGTGTGGACATTTCCAAGCTTTCCACTCTGCCTCGACCACGACTGCCTGTACTTTGTGAGAATTGTAAAAGGTCTTCCAAGGTGCAGAGAGGTACTGGAAAACTCCCCATCCTGACTGTTCCTCTCGGTCAACACAATATAGCGAGAGTCAACAACCAAACCTCAACTTATAACATATATATATATATGTTTGTTGGCTATGCACTGAAATTTGAACAGGACAGAGAGTTAAATCTGGAAGAGTTTTTTGTCGCACTTATAACCAAGAAAAATTATAACTAACCAAGTACTGAGCAACAATATTTTTTTAGTTAGAAATGACGATGACAATATTGCTGTATCATGCTTAATTGACATAAACAAACTTATTTAGAGAATATAGCCAGATAATGATTTTTAGCAGGCAGGAACAAAATTCTTCCAGCGGAACATTCATTTGAGCAGAAGACCTACGAAGCCAGGTCTACTCTATATATAAAATATCGTTTCTCGGCCTTTTAGCTAAGATCATGTATTATATCTCTTGATATTTTTATTTATATATATTTTTTTAAAAATCTATTCAGTAGAGAGAGTAGATATGTTTGCTCGAAAAATATATATTTAAAATTATAATGTAACGAATATTATTATCATTATTTTCATAATATTCTGTGTGTTCTGGAATATTATTATCAATAATATTCGTTAGGCAAACTTTCACTCGGATAAAACCCGGGCGAAGCCGGGTACACATCCGCTAATGATACATAAAGGGGGTATGTTTATAAATAAATGAATATATATTATTATATTATAAGCGCCAAGAGATGGGTTTATTTGGTGTGTCCGATTTATTCGATTGCCAATTAAAGGCCATATATGTAAAATTATATTTCTCAGAACCCATTCTAAAAATAATTGCACTCACTGTTGAATATCTAGAATATTTATACTCTCTGAACAAGATTAACAATTGTTCGAAAGTACTTGTTCTGTAAGTAACGTGTCTAACACCCCTCGTCTCTGCTTTTGTTCCCAATCACGTCGTTTACTAAGCAACCAACAGGTGAATCTCCGCAGTGGGATACTGCGCAATGTTGACATTATTGTCTGCTAATTTATAGAGAAGGGGAGGTTTTCCTGTATATCCCACTCGGCATACTGATGACGCTTTGGTAATTATTGCCATCATAGGAAATATGGAACTACTTAAGTTGCATATACTCGCCTTGCCGACATCAATACTATCGTGTGATAATTCATCAGCCTGGATGTCCACACAGTTTGCTAGGTTAGGTAGTGTTGACATTTGTTTAGTACCTCCTGCCCCTCTCAGCGCCACCAGCCACTAACACCAAATTTTCCTTTCTAATCCAACCTGTCAAAATAATATTTTAAAAATGTATTTTATTTCCTAAAAAAATTACTCTCCATGGTTTGTCAATACATGTATATGTGCCCTCCAAACTTCATCAATTTTCATAACGCCTGTTAAAACACTAATTATGATATCAAAGAATTTATATATGTTGTAAAAAAATGGACTTTTGTTGATTTTTGATTATCTTGAGTTATATAGAACTATTAGCTGTTGCTTGATTTTGGTATCCATGAAAACATTACATTGTTCGGCAGTCGTTGCAATAATTAAATAAAATTAGTTATCAAAATAGCTTATGGGATATATAAAAAACATAATTTGATAAAAGTACTGCCTGGCTTAAGGAGTAAGGATAAAAAAATGAAAAACTTATTTACATAATGTACAAAAGGTTTGAGCCGGCCATCGGGAAACAAAAACAATGAGTTTTTATAGGGGAAGCGTGACCTCTTGCGGTCGATTTAGCAGAGTATTTGAATCTATGAAATATAATTTTTTTTTAAATAAAATAAAATTTAATATAATATATATATACACGTATATAGGCAATTCAAAATATTCTATTGATACTTAGTTAATTAGGACACTTCAAAAGATCCTGTAATATCTACGCATTCAGAACAATTCATAGACAAATTAGAAGGAAGAATCATATATCGCCGCAACTCTTTTTATTATTATAGCGGTTAAGGAAGCTTTCGGGCAAGCCCTTCTTCAGCTAATTTAATTGTACAAACATTCAGAGGTTCACCTTCCATGGGCTCGATTCTAAGAAACCCAATCACCAAAAGCACCGACCAGAAACAGAAAAAAGATTTAGTTTACCAAATTCCCTGCCTCAACTGCAATAGTGTCTACATCGGTGAGACATCAAGAGATCTTTCAATCAGAATCAAAGAACACCAAAGAAACATCTCCAAACTAAACCCAAACTCCTTAATTGTTGACCACGTCAGAGAAACCGGACACACTCCAGACTTCAATAATACCAGAATCCTCCATACAAATGCCAAAACTAAAACCCAAAGACTCATTCTTGAAGCAATAGAAACCATGAAGCACCCTAAACCATTAAACAAAAGTATACAGTTGCCATCACAGTACGTCCCCCTTCTATCCTAAAAATTTTTTGAACTGTTTATAGTTGATTCTTTATATTTATTCAATTAGGTAACTTTCTTTTAAGATATTTTTGTACCATATTACATTTGAAGTTAGGATCAGACATAACGTGGCCACGCGGTGCTATTGAAACGAGGGCGATAGGGGCGTGGTAAATTTCTTTTCGTTTATTTTGATTTATTTTAAAAACGATATATAATCTCTCTATGTTTGTACAATTAAATTAGCTGAAGAAGGGCTTGCCCGAAAGCTTCCTTAACCGCTATAATAATAAAAAGAGTTGCGGCGATATATGATTCTTCCTTCTAATTTGTCGAAATCCGCAAACCGTTTACCATGAATTCATAGACAGATTGGATAATAATACTCTTACAATTTTGAACGGCAGAACAAGGGGTGACAGAAGTGGTAACTACACATATATATCAGCACGGGGATCCTCGGAGGTAGACTACTGTATTGTCTCCAATGGGCTGTTAGGTTACGTACATGACCTATACATCGAGGGATTACCACACTCAGATCACTTACCTCTAATTATAAAAATGGATATGAGTTGGGGACCGAAACAAGTGACGAACCCGACTTCACGGGTAAAGAAAAAATATATATGGTTACCAGAAAGAGTAACGCTATTTGTAGAGGACTTAGGAGGAGCTTATGGATTTTGGAATAACTCGATTGAGAATATAATGAACAACATGGTTAATCAGATCAAAAGCGCAATGGTACAAAATGGTATGCAAATTGAAATAAAAGCGAATAACTCACTGTCGAAGCCTTGGTTTGATCATGAGTGCTATATAGCGAAAAAGATTATGAAAGCAGCTCTGACAAAATATATTAAATCTAATAGGGATCTAGATCGTTTGGAATATGTTAAAACAAGGAATTATTCGATTATTAACAATAAAAAAGGAAAAATATTTCTGTGAAATACAAGAAAAATTGAATAATACATACGATTCAAGTGAATTCTGGAAAACAATAGCTCGCTTCAGAAAAATAAACTATACACAGGGCAATATCTCAATATCGGACTGGCAGCAATTTTACAATAAACTCCTGGATACAGAACCAATACCAGATTACGAACCCGTTATTATGGCCCTCCTAGATACAGATAATGAGCTAGCTAAATGCATAACTCTTAATGAAATAAGCAAAGAAATTTCTCGAATAAGGCATGGCAAGGCGACTGGTTTTGACGACATAATGAATGAAGCAATAAAGGTCCTCCCAAAGGATTATCTAATCTCCTTAAATGATATATTCAATAGAATTTTGAGAACGTCTGAATTTCCGACAACATGGTTGAAATCAGTTATTCAACCAATTTTTAAGAATGGTGATCCAGACGACCCCTCTAACTATCGAGGCATAGCGCTCTTAAGCAATATAGCAAAATTATTTACATCAATACTCAAATCTCGTCTAGGCAGTTGGATCGAAAGGAGAAATATAGTTCCTGAGAACCAGGCGGGATTCAGGGCCGGCCACTCTTGTCAGGACCATATATTCACTCTATTATCCCTGATTCAAATGACTCTAAGCCGAAAGAGAAGAAAATGCTACATGTTCTTCGTGGATTTGAAAAAAGCCTTCGACACAGTGCCCCACTCATTATTATGGAGAAAACTGGTAGATGCAGGTCTCAAGCACCGTTTTGTTAACTTAATTAAATATAATTACACAAATATGACAGCGGTAGTGCGATGGAACAATTCATTCACTGCGCCAATAAAGGTGCGTTCGGGAGTTTTACAAGGGGAGCCGATGTCACCTTACTTATTTATACTTTTTATAAATGATTTAATCGGTCTCTACAATGGTTCAGATTTACCGGGAATATATCTCCCAAATTATGGATATGTTCATATTCTACTATACGCAGACGATATTGTCTTGATTGGAGAATCCAAACATAACCTTCAAATGAAAATCAATATGCTAAGAAAATATTTTGAAACAAATTTATTAACCCTGAATGAAAATAAGTCAAAAATTGTAGTTTTCAGAAACGGCGGTCGATTAGCACAAAATGACAAATGGTTTTCGGGTGAGCGGCAACTGTCTGTTACTACGAAATATCTATACTTGGGATATCCGCTTACAACTGCAAATTCACTAAACAAGGTAGCTTCACACTACAAGGGCAAAGCCCTGGCAGCAATTGGCGCTGTGTGGCAAGTTCTGACAAAATCCAAGATGAACTCTCTAAATGCGGCAATGAGGTTACTTGATTCGACGGTCTTGCCCCACATTCTATACACCGCACCCTGCTGGGCACTCAACCAAGTAAAGGTAGTTGACCAGGTTCAGAATATTTTCCTAAGACGCTACCTAAATTTACCAAAGTATATTCCGGCCTTTATGCTAAGAATGGAGTTTGGACGAGTATCACAGGAAGTTATCATAATTAAACAGGTCCTGAGATTTTGGGTGAGGATTATGAAAATGGAAGAGAGTAGGTTGCCCCGGACATGTTTGTCACACCTCTGGACATTACACAGCAATCAAAGGGCTGGTTTAACCTTTGTCGAAAACCTGTCAACCATTTTAGACTCAAACGGTTTTTCGTTCCTGAAGGGTTGTCCGGATTACACTGCAATACTGACTGAAATCCCTGCTATTATTCGAATAGCAACTGAACAAAACATCCAAAACGACATGGCGGAAATTCTAAATACTTCACATTACAGTCACTTCAAATACCTAAAAAACTCAATAACAGCAGAACGATATTTATTCACAACTATTCCTCTAGCAATTAAAAGATTTTTTGCACAACTGAGACTCCTTTGGACGATCTTCCCGGAAAATCGTTCAAAGCGCTGGAAGATTGATTTGACTCTAACTTGCGATCTGTGTAAAAACAGAATCCAAGACGAAATTATGCATGTATATTTGGATGCTCTTGCTTAGAGAAACAGAGGAAAGAAATTTTGGGTGACTTACCCTGGTCTCAACCTGACTGCCAACAAATTTGCAGCTGGATGAACACACTGATGGTTGATCAGGGTCTCTCCCTCGGTTTATATAAATTCTACAAGGCCGCAGTCAATGTCCGTTGTAGAATAATGGATTCGCCGAATGTTGTGGTTTGCTCGGAGGAAGAAAGCGAAGAGTGAACGCGGCTGATTCCACACTAGCCCTCTCAATGATATCCTAACCTTGACATACTCTAAACATTGGTACTTTAATTAAAATATTTAATCATGTATGGTTCCTTTTGCTCTGTATGTTTATTTTTTGTATATATGGCTATATTTCTTTTTGTTTGTTTTTTTCTTTCTTCTCTCTTTTCCTTTTCCTTATTACTTCTGGTATTTTAGTTTTTGCTTTTGAAATATCTTCCTTTGCTAAATCCCGTAGAAGGGAATCATGTATAGGGCTGGATGCCCCAATAAAAAGGCTTGTGTGTGTGTGTGTGTTAATTAGGAAAAAGGGCATTTCCTGATCGTGCAACTAAAAGTTGCTAATGGCTTGCGCCATCTATAGGAATAAATATAAACTAATCGTTGATTTTTTTGTTTAGTTAAAAGATTAGTTGATATTTATTCCGATAGATGGCGCAAGCCATCAACAACTTTTAGTTGCACGATCAGGAAGTGCAAAGTCTTCTGACACAAACTATCATAAATTAATCAGAGACAAGAGTTATACTTTTTCTAATGATAAAATCATTTATTTTGATAATATTCAAATCTGTTCAATAATTAAAAAACTTAAAAATGGCAAGGCTCCAGGAATAGATCATATAAGCAATCAGATGATCAAAACGGCAGTTCATCATATATCTCCTGTGTTAACAAAATTGTTCAATGCTTGTATGGGACTTAATTATTATCCGGAGGCCTGGAGAAAGTCAGCAGTAATGATTATAAAAAAACCTAATAAAGAAAATTATAAAGATCCGAAAGCCTACCGCCCTATAAGCTTGTCTTCTAATTTAGGTAAAATTTTTGAAAGTCTAATTCATATTGAACTTTTAAATCATATTAATAGTAATAATGTTATGCATCCTGCTCAACATGGATTTACACAAGAAAAATCAACAATCTCTGCTTTACAAGAAATAACTAAATTAAGTCTTTTGAAAAGAGAAACAGAAAATACGGCAATAGTAACAGTGGACATCAGCGGAGCTTTCGACAACGCATGGCATCCGGCAATTCTCCAACAATTGGACAAGGCAAATTTTCCAGCGGTACTTATAAAAATAATTAATTCTTACTTTGAAGACCGGAGTGTAGAGTTTAAATATACTAATGTAAAGTGTATAAAAAAGATAAATAAGGGATGTCCCCAGGGTGGTATTATTTCTCCTATTCTTTGGAATATATTACTTAATGATTTCAACTTATCTTTTAACGAAAGTTTTGCTAGAGTGATTGCTTTCGCGGACGATGTGACATTTGTGGTATGGAGTTCAAACATCTATGATCTTCAGTATAATATTACCAAATGTTTAATAAAAATCAAAGCATGGTGTGAAAAGGTAAAACTTTCACTAAGTCCAAACAAAACAGGTATACTCTATCTACATAACTATGAAAAATTGCCCATTAATTTTGATGGAAAAATAATTCAACCATCAGAAACTGTTAAAATTTTGGGAGTTATTTTTAAAAATCATAGACAAAGGAATAAGATTAATTTTGGAACACATGTTGACAATATAATTATGAAAGCTACGAAACTTAAGAATATATTATTCTCATTATGTGCACGTACTTGGGGCATTGATACTCGACGTAGATTGATCTTATATAAAGCTATGATACGCTCTACAATAAGCTATGCATCAAATATTTGGTTTCCTTTTATCACTGCAGCAAAAAGATCCAAGTTGAATTCTATACAATATCAAATTCTTATTAGATGCATTCATGCTTATAGGACTTCATCTTCTTACATCACACATATACTAGCGAAAACCCCTTTACTGTCCGATTATCTTGAATTATTACAAACAAAGTATAATATGACAAATTATCTCACAGATCGAACACTCAAAAAACCCCTTCAAAAAGAATTAAACAAACTATATCTGGATCTAAAATTTAAGTTTTATCTTTCTCAATCTAATGAACTGTTCAAGAAATTCTTTCCAATTGCTGTCCCAAATTTCATTTCCTCTGATAAATTCACTACATTATTCTTAACTGGCAAAGGACCCTTCTTAAGTTTCCTATTCAAACTGAATGCTATCAATGATCCAACATGTGAATGCCGCTTAGATGTTGAATCACCAGAGCATCTTCTTTTATCTTGCCCTCTGACTAATCAAATTGTATGTAGATACTTTGAAACATTACCAAATTCTCTTTGTGTATATACTCTATCTTATGAGAACTTTGTTAAGTTTAGAACTATTTGTACAATAATTTACAAAACAATACTAATCCATCGTGTAAATAATTAATCATATATATATAAATAATACTAGCACAGCACAATAGTCCTTTGGACTTCGTGCTTTTGTAACAATAAATAAAAAAAAAAAATAAATAGGAAGTGCTATTTTTTCTAAGTATCCACCTGATCTAAGTACAGAATCACTTTTTGTTATTTTTCACTTAGTTAATTGTTACAAAAAATTTAAAAAATAATTGTTTAGATAAATATCCTGTAAATGAGATGTGTGAAGCCCTAATGTTTTGTTAGATGGAATAAGTAAATGAGCTAAGGTTGTCGTACGTAACCCAGAAGACCAAAAGTGTATTTCACGCCAGACTGCCTTCATCATCCATACATTCATGTAATCCCGTCTGCTTATAGCGGCTGACAGGACTGCTGGGATTGGCTAGAGGATCCATCAGAGAAGATGCAGGATAAACACCCACCTCTTGAGATAATTCTCAAGTAAATGGTGTTTATTTTACTTACGAAGAAAAATACCTTCCTGAGATGATTCCAGAAAACACCAAGGCGCTTCGGACTGTTGGCTAAGCGTGGCTGAATTTGAATTAAAGCTAACATCCTTAAACGCGTACTTTGTCTTTTTAATTTTTATCATAAAAGTTCACGGATAATATTTTTGTTTGAAAAGAAAATCACTTATATTTTAAAAATGGTAGAGAGAGAGAGAGCAGCGGGTTGCAATTTATTTAATAAAGTTAATTGAATCAACAATTTGAAAATTATTTCTGCAAAGCTTTCGTGACTTTTTCTTTGCTAAATCTAAAGTTGCAACAAAAGATGTACAGTATACATTGTTACATATGATTACAGGTTGTGAAAGAGCGTGACGCTGAACGCTCTCAATGGAAGCAGTTTTGAAACCTTTGCGGTTATTTATAGAAAATATTTCAGGTATTATATATTCCGTTAAACACTTCAATATCAATTTTCGAATCTTATGATTATCATTATTAGCATTTACTTCTTCGATATTCTTTATTTATTCTATTTGGCTCTTTCTGGCATAATTGTTTTAATCGTATGATTTTCTTTGTTAGCATTTTACTTCTCCGATATTCTTTATTTATTCTATTTGACTATTTCTGGCGTAAATTTTTGAATCGCATTATTATCATTGTTAGATTTTTAATTCTCTTATATTCTTCATTTACTCTTTTCAGATAGAAGGTGGGATCAATAAATAAGGTGAATTATAATTTATTTAAATAAATAAGAACGATATTGAAAATTAGGACTTGATTTATTCAAAATAATCACCTTGGCTTTCTATACATCGTCTCCATCGTTCTGGCAACTTGTAAATACCCTCTTTATAGGCACTCTAAGGAAGCGTGTGAAAAAAATCTCGCACCACTTTCTGGACATCGTCATCCGAGTCAAATCGCTTTCCCTTTAACTCCTTTTTTAGTGGTCCAAAAAGGAAATAGTCAGAGGGGGCTAGGTCTGGACTATATGCAGGATGTTCTAAAACTTCAAAACCTAATTTAATGATTGTAGATACAGTTTTACATGATGTATGCGGCCTTTGAAACCCGAATACGGTTAAGTTTTTGGTCCAAATTAAGGAAATGTGGAATTCGTCCATTTTTGAAATCGTTAACCCATTTATAAATGTTTTTTTTTTGAGACAAACAAGACTCACCATATATAATTTTCATTATTTGGCATATTTGAGATGTTTGAATAGCTTCTGCATTCAAGAAACGAATAACTGCACGTTGTTCAAGCGTGGTGCAATCCTTCAAGGGAGCTTCCATTTTAGTTTATTTATAAGTCTCGCGCCGCGCGTGGGAAAAAAGAACAGAACACCTTAAATAGTCTCTCGATGTTATATTTTAATATTCTGTGGTTTAAATTATTTTTTCTTTTTTAATTTTTAAGAAATAAGATAATTCACCTTATTTATTGATCCCCCCTTGTATTTCTGGCATAAATGAATTTAACATAAAGTTGCGGGAGGATGATATTCATATAACTAAAGAGGTAGCTCTCCCTTTAACTCTTAGTTACTCGCGCCTATTTTACTGACGTTAGTGTTCGCGCGGGGTCTCGTAGACCCCAATATTCTACAATGAATAAAATCCTTTAAAATAAAATATGGAAATAAATTTTGTTTGCAGCCAAAAGAATACAGTCTCTAGTTTACAAATATATCAATTTATTATAAAAAAATACACTATTAATGATTTTTATCTGATAAAATTGGTAATGCGGCAAAAATTCTAAACTATCAATATATACAAACAATTTCCTTAAAATTATAAAAGAAAATCGAAATTTTTCTTGTGCACACTCACTGCAAATTGTTGTTGAGTGTTCAGTATAAATGTCTTAGCGCATTTAGAACATATAATTTTGGATTTTTGTCTTTGTATCGATCACAAAATCGGCAACCTCTCCGTTTTGCTGACGATGACTCTGGCTTATTTTCTTCCTAAAGAAACAAGAACTTAATATCTGTCAGTTAATTATAAAATTTCATGACTTTGCTAGTTGTGGCTCATCTGTAGAAGTATGTGCTGATATAATATTTTTGATATCTTTTGACAAAACAATTTATTTTCCCGTTTTGATATGTTCGGGTCAATTAGCCCAAATGCAATATCTTAAATAAACGATCTTCTTTTAAATATTTCCAATTTTTGTTCCTTTTATATACAACTTTTGTTGAAACATTGATGAAATAAAAAGAAGACAGAATGGCCACCTCCTTGTTCTCCTACTTACTGTGGAATTTTACACAATTGATCAACTACATCACCTGATTTTGTTTCATTACAATATTTTCCACCAGATTCAGAATCTATTTGTTTTGTGGAGACGATTATTGAAATTAAAATAACCTCTTTAGACTTTTTTGTGATACATACGAAACCAGTCTACCTTCTCTTTCCTTGACTCCAAAAATGAAAGTGTGGGTTGAACGTATCTTTTGTAGAAAAAAATGGGGGAAATTTTCGTTTTATTTTTATTCAATGTTCCTAAAAACCTAAGTCATAGATAAAGAATAAAAATTATTTCAGAATATAAGTTAGCTTACCTATTTCCCCATGCTTGAAAATTAAAGTTACGTTATTACTCGCGCGGGGTCCAATATACCCCAACTCCATTGTATTGTCTATAATAGGGCAACAGAATCAAGTTAACGTAGGTTTGCATATTCATTGTCATATAAAATTGAGCTACTAAAGTTTTGATCTCCAAATGTTTCATAAAATTCTAGATATTTAATGAAATAAGTCTGTCAGGAGTCTATCAGACCCCGCGCGAGTACTTAAGGGTTAATTATTCATCCAAACGAGGCACCTTTAATCAACCTAATAAAAAACTTTACTAGTGATGATAAAGATGTGGACCCAAGTCCAAAATCATGTTATACAACTTGGATTTTTGTCTGAATTTTGGAAAATTAGTGTTGTGGCTCATTCTTTTTTTATAAATAGTAAAGGTTTTACACTTGGATGATTAAAAATTCAGCTTTCTGATGCATAATTACAGGGAGAGGTGCCTAATCAGTTATATAAATTCATATCTATTTACATAGATGCATTAACAATCGGTAAACGCAGTTGTATGTCAACAAAACTAATGCTATTTTGCTTTCGCACCACAATATATAAAAGCCCACAATATAAAAAAATACGTTGAAGAAATGTCCGGTGAGTTGGGGGAGGTAGATTAGGCCTAACTTTGATCATCTAATATTTGCATAACCCGTATAGAATCGATAAGCCGCGCGAGTGAAGAAATTCTTAAATAATTCCCCAAATTTATTCACTCGACAATATTTTATGGATTTCCCTTCCATGTTTTATCTATGTAATATAACGATATGGAGAGGTTGATTGTAGACGACAAAAATTGATGGGTAATTAAATTTAACTTTGTTTATTGAAATTTTTATCGCATTCTTATGATATTTTGTACTAACTTAACATATTGGCATATTATCCGGGAAATTGATTCTATTTCTTGTCATCATTCCTTTCAATATGAAACTTCTAGATTAGATCTTCACCCCAAAGAAATATGATGCGCTAAAAGCTTAGCAAATACATATTTTTCTTTGAAGAAAGTAAATATATACCTAGGAATTACATTATAAATGTATAATATGTGTGTAATACAAAAATACAAATACTATATTTTCACATAAAGAACAAGTTTTGGGTAAACTGTCTTCTTACAAGTATGTAAATATTATATATAAACACATATGTAATGCTCTTTATGCATTTATGTTTTGTCATTCAGTGTCTGAATTATGTAAATCTTTGAAAAAGAACGAACCTTATTTCTATAATTAAAAAAGGAATATAGATATATAGAAAATATTAAAGTTTTATAGAGAAATAAAATCAGAATGAGGAAGTTGATTTTTTTTAGGTGAATATTCTGAATGAATAAATAAATATATAAAATACTTAGCGGCAATATTTAACACTATATTTATATAAAGATGCAATTTTTCCGATAGGAAATTGATCTATAAAAGCAAAGGACGCCTTTCTTGTCAAATTTGATGTCCAAACTAGACACCATCTATTGACTGCAAACTAGCGGCCTCGGGTCGGTGACAAAGCCACAACACCAGCTTTGGTCAACTGAGAATCGTTCACCTGGAGACCATGGTTTCGGCCTTTCCAGCCCAGGGCGGGTTTTATTCCATGAAAACCTCAAGAAATCAAATGAAATCTTTACAATCCGTCAAAGAAGTGTTTTAGCTGGCAAAGTGGATAAGCCAAATCTATGGCCAAAATATAAATGGAAATTTCGCCTCTCTAGTCAAATTTAACGTTCAAACAGACAATATCTCTACAGACCTCACTGAAATTATAGATATTATTAGATTAGAGGGGTTTGGCTCATCAGTGGTGAACCCTTTCAGCGGTTTTACCAAATTATTTTCAAGACAGCTCTACTATTGGATTGGATTGATTTTCGAATATACTGTGCATTAACTATGGAAGGCAGCTTAGGGGAATTTAGAGAACCTATAGACATAAGCTTATAGGTCTGAAGGAATGTTTGCATGTAGAATACATGGAAATGCATCCAGCAATGCACTTTCGCATATATTATTTCATATTATTTTACCATTCTATTTACTAGTTACAGAGCATTGAGGTGACAAGTGTCCAGTATAACGATGATGGTACAGTACCAAATTCATTATTCATAGAAAAATAATATCTATACAAATGTTACTTTAAATTATGAATTAAAATAGAAAATGGCGTTATATAGCGAACCTTCCCTCATAAATAACATTAAATTAATCCCCAATTTCATTCCATTGAAAATGTATAGCTTTGTAACGTACTTAAAATGACCAAATATTAAGAACCAAATTTTGAGTCAAAATTTCCATAAATTCTAATTCAAATGGCTAGAGTGAATCAAAAGTTCAGTTTGCTATAGCGAGGTTCAATGTTATTAAAAATCAAATCTTTATAAAACTATATAAGGACAAATATGGCCAAGACAATTGGAACTTTCGAAATTTTAATCGTGAACAATTTACAATTTTTTAGCTCGGTCAAATGAGTGTTTTCTCCGGAATATTTCCATATCGCAATATTTTACTTCGCCAAACATATTTATTGATATATAGTTTGAAAAGTTGTTTTTTTTTCACAAAGATAAAAGTTTTCAAGTTTTTTCTCTCAGTAGAAAGAAATATTTTGGGGAATGTCGAACGAAACCTTTTTATTTTTGAAACATTTGGTTTATCGTCTGGTTTAAATATTGATAATGTTTGTATATTTAACTATCGTGTCAACATGGTAACGTATATAGTATTATACGAGGGGTGTTACGACTACTAAAGTAGTCAACTTTATTTTATGCAAATATAGTTGTAATTTAAAAACTAAGAAAAAAGTATGTAAATTTCTTTGTTGTATAAATTATTATTTAAATTTTCTTAATGTATAAATTGACCGTGTTTTCTAATAAAAATGAGTTCTGTATAATATTTTGAACGTTTGGTAGTCGTTCTTAAAACCTCTTCCTTTGGTGTTGCGGAGCTGGTCGAGTAGCTGGACTAGAGCACTGGGTCGTCTCTCGGGGTAAAGAGAGACACCAATCTATATTGAGAAGAAGACCTCAATATTTGTGGCGAGCCTGCCAGGATCAGAAGATTCCAGGACCAGAAGATTCCAGGATTCCAGGATGGAGACTTCAAAGGATTCTATGAATTTGAAAATTTTGAAAAGATCTAGAACTCCACGAAGAATTATCTTCACCAAAGAAGTAAACGAAACTCTAGAACGAGTTAAAGGGAGTCTCCCCTGATGAGTGCCTCTTGATGGAAAAGAGAGAATTCATCGTCCAGTATTACCAGCAAATTAGGGAATATGATGGAAAAATAGAGATGGAAATGATTGGTGCAGAAGAATATGACGAAAAGGCTGTGATGAAAGAACTGGAGTCCACTGAACATTACGAAAAAATGTACAGTGCCGTACTGATAAGGATCAATAAGATCCTAGAAGCTAAGGCTGAGGAAAAGAGGGCAATATCAGAAGCCGGAAGTAAAGGCTCAAGAAGAGCACTTCTGAAACTACCAAAGATGGAATTGCCGTGTTTTGATGGTGATTTGGAAAACTGGATTTCATGGTGGTCCAGGTTCAAAAAGATCAATGAGGATAAAGAGTTGGATGACGATGAAAAGATGCACTATCTCGTCCAAGCAATGATCCCAGGTTCCCGAGCACATCGCTTATTGGGGGCTTACTCTCATACCGGGAAAAACTATGAGAATGCCATAGGAGCTCTCAAGGGTAGGTTTGGAAACAAAATATTATTGGTTGAGTTGTACTTGAGAAAATTAATAAATTTAGTTGTGCTCAATGCACGGCGACAGAGTGCCAATTTGGATCGTCTTTATGACGAAATTTCGGCCTACCTTCAATCTTTGGAATCATTGAGTATTCCTTCGGAATACTTGGAAGTCTTTCTTTTCCCACTGGTGGATTCTTGCCTGCCCACCCAGATATTGCAAGTATGGCAGAGAACACCCGAGGCCTGTTATGGCCGGGATGACGAGCAGGATGTAGAGCAAGGAAAGGGGGACCGACTGAAGGCCTTGATGGGCTTTTTACGGGCTGAGGTAAAGGCTCAACAACGAATAAGATTTACAAGGATTGGAGTGGGTGAGAATAACCCCAAGTACAATTTTCCTTCAAGACCATTACATTTTGATAAGAGCGACGAATCAACAGCATCACAGTTGTATGTTTCGAAAAATAAAGAGTACAAATATTCAAAAGGATCATTTTCGACCACGAATTACGAGAGAAAGACCAAGTGCATCTTCTGTGATGGAATGGGCCATGAAAATTGGAAATGTTTCAAAATTGGAAAAATGACTCGGGAAGAACAACTTAAAAAGATGTCTGACGCAGGAGTCTGCTTCAAGTGTTTAAAAGGGAATAATCTAAGAAGACACTGTAGGACAAAAATTATTTGCCAGAATTGCGGAGGACCTCACTACTTGAATTTCTGTCGGGGAAACAACTCAAGAAGGGACTCTTTCTCAGAAAATGGAGGAAGTAGTAAAGAGAGAAAAACAATTCTTCAGTACAAAACCAAAAGTCCACCGTTCTGCACACACAGTCCTGTGCATCCGAGATACTTTTGATGACAGTGAGAGCAAAAATCTGTAGCTCTGAAACATCAAATATTATAAGTGTTTTGTTGGATTCAGGGAGTCAATATTCGTTCATTAAATAATCTTTAGCAGAAGAATTGAGATTAGAGAAATTGGGAGAGCGGAAATTTACGAAATGGCTTTTTGGAGGTCGACAAACAAGAGAGGAGAAGCACAGCCTTTATTCCTTTTCTATCACAAATATTTTAAAGGAAGAAACCGTACAGCTCAAAGCGATGGGTCAACGGATGATCTGTGACAGAGTTCCTATTTTGACAGCAGGAACTTGGATGCGGGATCTCGACAAAAAGGGTGTCACCATTGTTAGAAAGAAAAATGTTGAGACATCAGAAATCGACCTTTTGTTGGGCGCTGACAATTTAAGCAAGATCTGGACTGATCAGGTGGTTTGTTTGGAGGATGGATTGACGGCGATCAATACGAGGATTGGTTGGTCAATTATCGGAGAGATTTCTTTGAAGGAAGGTTTGGCTTCAGAGTGTATATCTCCTGTTTTCTTGACCATGAGTCATAAAATAAAAGACAAAGATATCAAATCGCATTTCATTGAAAAGGCTCAAGTTGAGAAAAAGTCGGTTGAAATTGAAGAAGGTGAAAATGCTCAAGTTGAGAGAAAGTCGGTTGTAGAAGTTGAAGAAAGTGAAAAAGCTCAAGTTGAGAAAAAGTCGGTTGAAATTGAAGAAAGTGAAAAATCTCAAGTTGAGAAAAAGTCTGTTGTTGAAGAAAGTGAAAAAGCTCAAGTTGAGAAAAAGTCGGTAGAAGTTGACGAAAGTCATAAGACTGAAGTTGAGAAAAAATCCGTTGAAGCAGATGAAAATGGGAAGGCTTCTGAAATAATGAATAGAGCTGGAATGGAACTTCGTCAGTGGGAAACAACTGAGACGTTCAATCTTCGAGCGGGAATTGATTGTATTGATGATTTTGATCATGTACCCCGTACCTCAAAAATCTGGAGGAAAAATTTCCAACCTAGAAGATTGTGAAAATATGTGTATATTTTTCACTCTTTTCTTCTGTTGAACTCCTGTTCAACAGCGGGGGGAGTATGTTACGACTACTAAAGTAGTCAACTTTATTTTATGCAAATATAGTTGTAATTTAAAAACTAAGAAAAAAAGTATGTAAATTTCTTTTTTTGTATAAATTATTATGTAAATTTTCTTAATGTATAAATTGACCGTGTTTTTTAATAAAAATGAGTTCTGGATAAGATTTTGAACGTTTGGTAGTCGTTCTTAAAACCTCTTCCTTTGGTGTTGCGGAGCTGGTCGAGTAGCTGGACTAGAGCACTGGGTCGTCTCTCGGGGTAAAGAGAGACACCAATCTATATTGAGAAGAAGACCTAAATAAGGGGTATCCCATGAGTCCGTGGCCCGACAAATAAATAAAATGACTAATAAAATGATTATGATTTATTTTTCAATATAATCCCCTTTAAGGTCTATACACACTTTTTCCAGCGATGTTCTAATGCTTTTATGCCCTCCGAAAAAAACGATGTTCCAAGTGACTCAAAAATGAGGTTACAGCATCAATGACCTCTTCATCTGACCTAAAATGAATGCCAGAAAGTGATTTTTTTAAATGAGGAAATAGGTGGAAGTCAGACCGAGCTAGATCTGGTGAATAGGATGCATGTGTTAAAAGTTCAAAGCCAAAATCATAAATAGCAGCCATGTCTTGCAGCGACCGATGACTCGGAGCATTGTCTTGATGGTAAACAATCTTCCTGGACAACTTTCCTCTTCTCTTTTCTTTAATAGCTTCTCGTAGTTGCTTCACAAGATTTGCATAATAATTGGCAGTGATGGTTTGACCCTTATTCAGAAAGTCTAGAAGAAGTACACCCTCGGGATCCCAAAAGACAGACACCATAACCTTCCCTGCTGATGGAACTGTCTTGGCTTTCTTGGGGGAAGGGGAACCGGAGTGTCTCCATTGCATGGATTGTTGCCTGGACTCTGGTGTAAAGTGATGGGCCCAAGTCTCATCCAATGGTAACAAATCTATTAACACATTTCTCTGGATTGGCTTCAAATAACGCAAGATTGTCCAAAGATTACTTTTTCCTTACAGCCTTTTGATCGGGTGTCAAAGGTTTGGGAACCCAACGGGCAGAAAGTTTTCTGAGGCCCAAGTGTTCTCTCATGATCCGATCCACTGTTGTTTTTGGAATACCCAAGGTCTCTTCTATCCGACGAACTGTCATTCTACTGTCCAACACAACCAAAACATGTATCTTGTCGATGCTTTTTTGAATAACTGACTCAACAGGTCTTCCTGGTCCATGTTCGTCTTCGGTGCTGATCCTCCCTAATTTAAACGCAGCTACCCATTTTTTCACTGTGCTATAGGAAGGAGCACCTTCTCTTAATGTATCCACCATATCTTCATAGATTTCCTTCGGCGACATTCCTTTCTTACAAAGATATTTTATTACAGCACGAATCTTGTTTGTCTCTATTTTAGATTATTCCTGTTTCTTGTCCTCTTTAAGAACCTATAACAAAAAAAAAACGGTTAGTTGTAGAAACTTAAAAATGTACATATCTTTATACAAGGCTTTAAGGTTTATATGGGAAAATTTATTAGTTTCTAAGATTTCGTTCTCATGGTCGGGCCACGGACTTATGGGATACCCCTCGTAGTTGCATAGATCATATCATATATTGGAAGAGTGGAATGTATATTTTTACCTATTTAACTAACACATTATTAAATAGGATTATATGGTTGTATAGAATACTACTCTGCTTAAAAAGTTTCGACACTTTGCTCATAAGTTAAAAAAAAAAACTTTATTATTTTACCAAATTCAAATTGTCCCCTCAAAGTAGTCCCCGTTGGCCGCGATTCACTTCAGCCACCTTATTTCCAGTCGGCAAAACACCTCTGGTAGTCTGTTTTTGGGATCGCCTTCATGGCCTTCTTCGATTCCACTTTGATCTCTTCTATGCTCTGAAATTACCGACCCTCTAACTTTTTTTTGCTTTCCAAAAAGGAAAAAGTATCAGGGGGCCAAATCGGGACTGTAGGGGGGTTGGGGGAACACAGAGGTTGAGTGGTCCTGCAGGAACTTCGAGATTTTGAGGGCTGTGTGCGCCGGCGCGTTATCGTGGTGGAGGATCCACGACTTGCTACTCCACAGCTCCGGCCGTTTCTGCCTGATCGCTTCCCTCAATCACCTCAAAACTCCCAGGTAGGAGTCAGTAGTTATTGTAGAGCCAGGTCGTTGAATTTCATGATGAACGATGCCCTGGTAGTCGAAGAACATCGTCAACATGACCTTGACTTTGGTGGGAGCCTTCCTCGCTTTCTTTGGTGTCGGCTCATTTTTGAAGAGCCACTCCGATGCCTGTTGGGTAGTTTCCGAATCAAAGTCGTAAATCCATGTTTCGTCTCCAGTAATGACCCTCTTCAGCAATTCGGGGTCGTCGGTTGTCGCTTCGAGATTGAGACTGGCCGTTTCTTTCCGGGCATTCTTTTGATGAAATGTCAAATCTTTGGGAACGAGAAAGGCGTTGAGTCTTCTCACTCCCAAAATGTCCTTCATTATCGATTGAGTCGACCCGAATGATATCCCTGCTTCTTCGGCGACCTCCCTGACAGTTATTCGTCGGACTTCACGCACCAGTTCCAACACCTTGTCCACTTGATGCAAATTCGTTGATCCTCCATTTCGGTGACTAACGAAATCGAAGCACGGACAAAATGGCTTCACTTCGAACAGCCGCTGCTCGCACTGTTGGGGCGCGTGATTTTTGAAAATTGGCAGGTCTCCAAGCCAAGGGCGATGTTTGCGTTTGCCACAAACCGGGAGAAAATATATTGAGTTTTCAGGAAATTATATAAGCAAAGTGTCGAAACCTTTTGATCAGAGTAGTATATTATACGATTATTTGAAAGAGTAATGCTACCTACTTTGCCAATATATAAGCATATTGGATTATAGTTAAATAGACGTATTTTAATTTGAAAGAGTATTGTTGTGTATCTTTTACCTATTCACAACATATTTAAATATATAATTATAGTCGCATAGACGACATTTTAGAGTAAGGTTTGGATATTTTTACCTATTATATCAATTTATTAGAGCATATAGTTTTATATATTTTATACGTTTAGTTAGCTAGTTAGTGAATAAAAAAGGTTGGGACGTCTCATGATTTTTTGTAATATAGAATTATAGTTGTCAGGGTGGCCCACAATGTCCCGAACCCTTTTATTTTTTTAAATTAAAAATTAAAAGGAAAACTAGAATAAAAACTATAATTTATTTTAGGTAATAGATTAAAGTTTTTTTGAATATATTCAAATTTAATAGTTTTTCAAAATGTCCTCCATTTGCTTCCAAACACAATCTAAGTCTTTTAGGGACACTTTGACAAACACGAGCTCATAAATACGCATCGAGATTAAATTCTTCTAGTACAATTTTCATTTGTTCTAAAGTCTTGGGTTTTCGATTAAAAACTTTACTTTTAAATAATCCCTCAAATTTTTTTTCGGAGTAAGATCAGGTAATAGCGCAGGCCAATCAATGGGTCCACGGCGCCCCATTCATTTTTGAGGAACATTTCATTGAGAAATGTTCTAAAAATGTTTGAGTAATGGGCAGGTGCACCATCCTGCATGAAGTAAAAGTTATTTTCCAACCAATTTTAGCTGCATTAATTTCTCCAACAATTATCAAATAATTCTCACCATTTTTACTTTTTCATCGAAAATGTAAGGTCCGATTATTCCTTCCGAACAAATTCCACACCAAACAGTTAAGCCAGGGGAATCAACTTTCTTCTCAATTTATACCTTTGGATTTTCTGAAGCCCAATAAACACAATTATGTTGATTGAAATGGCCATTCAATTTTAAAATAGCTTAATCAGTCCACAATATTCGATTAGGCAAATTTTCATTTCAAGCATTTTTTTTACAGAATTCCATCCTTCTATCCCAACCATCTTCGTGAAGTACATGAATTAATTTAGGAATATAGGGTTTATAACCAAGACTATTTAGCATTCTTTGGATGGAGGTTCTGGGTATTTTTATCTCTTCGAGACAACCTTCTTTTTTATTTTTGAGGACTAGCTTCTAAATATGCTTTACCTAGGTTTATATTAGTTTCACAGGTAGCAGAGTGTGGTCTTCCTGATCTAGAAATATCTGCCACACTACCGGTAGTTTCTAAATTTTAAATTATTCTTGTTACAGTTGATTTAGGTGCAGAAGACTCAGAATGCTTTGACCTTTGACGTCGTAGAGTGGTAAAACTACCATGTTGATAATAGTTTAATAATTTTAATTCTTTCTTTAATATCGATGCATAACATTTTCTGAATTAAACTTGGGTGTAACCTGAACACTCACATATTTTAATTAGACAAATTTTATAAATAATTTATTAGTTAATATTTTTGAAATGGTATCGGGATTTACGGGCCAATCTGTATAGAGTATATCATAGAAGGTAGAGGTTGAATAAAAGTATAGTAAAACCTATGTGTAATGAATAACGATGGTAACAATATTTTTTGAATAGTTGGACAAACAATATGTAAAATTTTATTTGAATATTTATGTATTTTGTAATAAATATTATCACTATGTGCTATTTATAAAAGCTGTGTTCTGTTCAAACCATTGGAAATGCTAGGCCCGTTTATTCAGGTTCTACATAGAAAAGTGGCAGGTGTTGTGTGCTGGGATGAAACCTTATAAATTGGTAATAAGCCTGGGTGTTTCAATTTAGTCTAACTACCAATTTAAAATATTTTAAGCTCAACACCTGCCATTCTTTCAAAAGCAGCAGAACGCGACTCGTGCTTACAAATTTATATAAAGCGCACAGTATATCATAAATTGATAATATTCAAATAAAATATTTTAAAAGCCTTTCAATATCTGATCTAAAACATTTTAATATATGGATTAGAGCTGTTGGATTTAATTACACATATAATTCTTAATGCTAGAATAAACATGAGAGATATAAAAACTTTTAATTAAAATGGCATATACTCGTATTGGATCAAAATATTATTTTTTTTACTAAAATATCAATTGGCTGAACGCCAACCTTTTTCAAGGTATTATAACATAGTAATGCGTGTCAACAACAAACTCAGCGCCACATAACGTCAATGTGGCGCTGAATTTGTTGTTGACACACATTAAAATGTTATAATACCTTGAAAAAGGTTGGCGTTCAGCCGACTGAAATATTGGTAAAATATATGATGATTTGATCCAATATATGCCTTTTTAGTTAAAAAAATATTTATGGATTTCTCTTTTATCAAAGGATATAGAAATATATCTTTAAAAACAATAACGATGGTATTTGTAAACTTTAGAATACCCTATATGTACGTTTGTATATTAGTTACATATGTGTAATGTTTTCTATATGTGGTGAAGGTGCTGAATAATATATTTCCCTAAATGTTTGTTCAATTTGTTAACTAGATGGAATTGTCTACACAGTTACATATGCCACGCTTCAATATAGAAGATAGATAAGTGATTTGCATAACTAAAGTTTATAAAATTGAATATATATGGGATTAACTTCACTATCTACATTTATAATATTCCAATTTTAAAATTGTTTAAAAAAATAGGTTGAATATTCTCCCATATATATGTGTATTTGAAAATGAAACAACGCATAATTTGATATTAAATTAGCCTAATGAAATTTTGGTAAATAATTTATTTAATCCAATATATGCCTTTTTATTAAATATAAGTGTATCTTCAAGCTCACCATTTTCATCTTTCGAGCAATGTGCTGCAATAATGTATAGTAAATATAGAAATAAGGAGACTATATATAATATTTCAACAAAACTTTGCTCGTTTAATTAAATGGCAAAATTTCTCTCTCTATATAAAGAAAAATCTTCTAATAGAGAACAATACACTTCTAATTAACTTTGTTACAAAATGACACCAATTAGTTTATTTTTCTTTGAACGAGTTTTCATTCGTCAGTTACTTCCGGCCCAGACTTCCACGACGTATTCTCTTTGTATAGCGCTTATCTCTTGGACCTCCTCCACTCTGTACCAGAGACATGTTCAGTAAGCATAGTATGACCCCCTCCACTCTGTAGTTGAGACAGGTTTAGTAAGTCCATAATGACCTCCTCCACTCTGTAGTTGAGACAGGTTTAGCAAGTCCAGAATGACCTCCTCAGCTCTGTAGCAGAGACAGGTTTAGTAAGTCCAGAATGAACTCCTCCACTCTGTAGCAGAGACAGGTTTAGTAAGTCCAGAAAAACCTTCTCCACTCTGTAGCAGAGACAGGTTTAGTAAGTTCAGAATGACCTCCTCCACTCTAAAGCAGAGACAGGTTCAGTAAGACCAGAATTATCTCCTCCACTCTGTAGCAGAGACAGGTTTAGCAAGTCCAGAATGGCCTCCTCCACTCTGTAGCAGAGACAGGTTTAGCAAGTCCAGAATGACCTACTCCACTCTGGATTAGATACTGTTTAGCAAGTCCAGAATGACCTCCTCCACTCTGTAGCAGAGACATGTTCAGCAAGTCCAGAATGACCTCCTCCATTCTGCAGCAGAGACAGGTTTAGTAAGTCCAGAATGACCTCCTCCACTCTGTATCAGAGACAGGTTTAGTAAGTCCAGAATGACCTCCTCCAATATGTATCAGAAACAGGTTTAGTAAAGTCCAGAATGACCTCCTCCAATATGTAGCAGAGACAGGTTCAGCAAAAAAAAAAAGTTAAGAATGACCTCCTCTACTCTGGCTCAGAGACAGGTTCAGCAAATCCAGAATGACCTTCTCTACTCTGGATTAGAGACAGGTTCAGAAAGTCCAGAATGACCTCCTCTACTCTGGATTAGAGACAGGTTCAGAAAATCCAGAATGACCTCCTCCATTCTCTAGCAAAGACAGGTTCAGCAAGTCCAGAATGACCTTCTCTACTCTGGATTAGAGACAGGTTCAGCAAGTCCATAATTACCTCCTCCAATATGTAGCAGAGACAGGTTTAGCAAAAAAAAAAAAAAGTCCAGAATGATCACCTCCACTTATGTAGCAGAGATAGGTTTAGTAAGTCTGGAACTCTAATTCTTACTTTCATTACGTTTTTATCTTTGGAATTGTTTCTAAAGATATTACTTAGGATATTGATCTGTGGTACCTACGCTCTTTTTATATCATTTCTTCTTATTCCTTTTGTTATTATTGACGTTTCTTAAAGACTTGATACAAATAAATTTTTAAATTTTAATATTTTTTCAGTGTTCTGAGATATAAGTATCACTTTGTGGGCCAGTTTTGGTGGAAAGTTGAATTTTAAGCTTGTTTGAAGAGAAATTTAGGAACTAATCCAGATTGTATTCAAATTGTTTCTAGTTGTGTGTGCGTCCACGGCGCGATAAAATGGTATTCTATCTTTGCTCTTCTAGGAAAAGATTATAATATATTGGGGGGGGGGGGGAATGGTATATCCTCTTTCTTTCAAATAGCATCGATTTTTATTTCCATAGAAAGATATTTCTTTTCATTAATCTATATCAAATCCATTTCTTGTATCTATTGAAGAAAAGCTCTATTAATTTTAAATCTGTATTGAGAGCAAAATAATATAAATGCGCAATTATTTATTATTTTAAAAGGATATTTAAATTTGTATGTTTTGTCGGTTTTTATTTTAACCACATGGTTTATTAACAAATAAAAAAACAATTTTTTACAACAATAATGATCATGTTTTGGACTATAATTGAATTAGATTTTTTACCAATGAGATAATAAATCGAGAAAAATATTTTAATTAATAAATATATATATTCCCGAAACCATGGTATACTGGTTGGAATTTTCTAAATTTGCCAAAACTGATGTTGTGGCTCATTATTTATCACAGCAAAGTATTTTACTAGAGGGATGCACAGTGCCATCGTTCTGATTCACAACTAAAGGGAGAGGTGCCTCTTTAGATGAATTAATTAAATTGGCGAAACTGCTGGGATGTTCCACCATTACAGTGAGGGCAGTATAAATTGTTTAATTTTTAAAAATAATCTTACGCGTCTTTAATAGTTTCGAATTTTCATAATACAGTATTTGTATTTTAAATTGATTATTCACAATGATTTTACGCATCAATAATTTAAAATTTAATGTAATAAAGATGTTTGTGTTTAGATAACTTGAAATATTTTAATTATAAATGCCTCCATTTTCCTATATGTTGCATAACTTTGATTTGCATAACTTGAAACTAAATATCCATTAGATTAAGTAAACAATCTCCGTTTTATTGGAATTTAGTTTTTCAGATTGGAACAAATCTTCTTTAAAGTAAACCTGGAGGCTTGAATAAGCCTTAACAAACCACCGGGTGAAGGGTATAGAGATCTAAAGAAATCCGGTCCCCCATCCTTGAAAATAAATTAAAAAGAGAGAGATATTTTCAGGAAATCAATAAATTTAACTTTCACTATATAAAATAACCTAACTCGAAACCCCAGTTTGTCAATTGGCGTGGAAAGAAACAACCTTCTGCTAGGAAAATATGATCGATGAACATGGTCAAATAATTTTATTTTGAATTTTTATCACAGATTTTCTATTTCCTTCTACTTTTTGTATGTGCTAGTTTTCTTTTGAAAACAATTATAGAATGTTTTTCTTTGGATATCAAACTGGAAATATATTTTCTATTTTTACTGTTTGGAGAAATTTTTAGAAGTGTTTTTATTTCTTGGGAAATAAACTTTTTTAATTGTGAGTGTTTTTAAAGGATATGTTATGTTTACACTACAATACATTTTTTTCTGTATATTTTCACATCGAAAACTTTCGACATCGCTTAGCATATTTTGATATAAAATGGATTTTGACAAATGATAAAATGTTGTAAGCCTTTAGAATTTTTTTTTTTTTTTGAAAACTAAGTGGATATACAAGCTCCATGAATATTTTAATAATGATGCAATTTAATTAAACTTCAACCACCTTCGGAAAGAACCGGAGAGAAAATTTTATTTTTTATGGGGGATTTCCCTCTCCTCCAAGTGAAAATAACCTTGGCTAAAAGTCATCCGTCATCGACATCTACTGATGCATTTAGCACCCCTCAGGCCCCAGTGGTAACTTGGGGCACACCCAAGGAACCAGAGCCTGGTACAGGCAAGCCTTCAACGAGCTGGGCTGACCTCGTCGAGCGAGGCAAACAAATCCCAATGGAGGAAGACGATAAGGTCTTCACCCCTGTTGTCTCTGAGGGAAAAGGGCCTTCCAAAGAGGTGGCAGATAGGCAGAGCAAAAGGGGCCGATTCCAATATGCAGTCACCAGGCCGATTGTTGCCTCCTCTGTGAACAAACACCGAGTGCAGAGGTGCACCAAGACTCTGAAATAAACAGGCGGTGTTCAGAGCCAAGTCTTGGGCAACGTTCTGTTCTTTGTAGAAGACGCTGACCTGAATGCGGCGCTCAAGACCTACGGCCGAGTTACTTCCATCGTCCAACAAATGATGGAGCTGAACAACTCCTGCTGGGTTAACGCTCGTCGGGAAGCCTTTATTACTCTGTACGATGGAGTTAGACGCTCCCAGATACCTGTCTGGCTACATATCAAGGCCAAGGGTGTCATCACACCAAATACGTGAGCTACGGGATCCGCTGTTCTCTCTGCCATAGGCGAAAGAGCACAAGAGAGCCAACTTTCCTCAAAAGACTGGCATGACAGAAGACAATCTCTTTTTTTCTGAGCGGCCGCCTGTTGCGCACCCAAATGCCTGGAACAAGCCGCTTGCCTCTTCCTCTCAAGCCTCACCATCAGCTGCGCCATCATCAGCAGCTATCATAGAGAGAGAAAGACAAAGGAATGAGGGGACACAGAGATGGAGAAAGACAAAGGAATGAGGGGACACAGAGATGGAGAAAGACAAGGAATGAGGGGACACAGAGATGGAGAAAGACAAAGGAATGAGGGGACACAGAGATGGAGAAAGACAAAGGTATTGGAGGACATAGAGGAAGAGAAAGACAAAGGAATGGGAGACACAGAGTGATAATAAAGATAAGGGAATGGGGTGACAAAGAGAACGACAAAGAAATGGGAAGACACAGGAGGAATGACAAAGTAATGAGATGAGGACACAGAGGGAGAGAAATACAAAGGAATGGGAGGACATAGAAAGGGAATGACAAAGGAATGAGGGAACACAGAGAGAACGACAAAGAAATAGGGTGACAGAGTGCCATTATTCTGAATGTTTTTCAGCCACGTGGCCATCAATATTCAACAGGCGCAGCCAAGCTGCATAATCATCAGTTCTGTTAACTTGATAACTTCCGCCTAAATCATGGGCAGTTCTTTATTAATAACCTAGATTAATTACGGACAGGTAGTTGGCGTAGAATTGACAGTCGCCGAGACCTTTTAAGTTTGTCTGTATTTGATTGTGTTTTTATTTCTTTGTGTGTGCTAATTGATTAGTTGATATCTCGTGTGATTTATTTTTGTCTTATAGCAAGTTTATAGGATTTTTTTATTTGTTTGAATTCTCTTGTTTTCCTTTTTTAATATTCCTTAGATAGAGGTTTTGTTTGCTTATTATTTTGAGTGCACGAAATTATATATATGTTTATGTTAACATTGATTTATTCTCGATTTGTGACCACTATTTTTTATTTCTGGTTTAAACTTTTTGATAAAAAAATGTTAAGATTTTTAGTTTTGTTAAGAATTGTTATTCTTTCTTGGCTAACGTGTTAAATGTTTTTATCTTGAGAGAGAGAGAGAGAGAGGCTTAAGTGGTTATTACGATGGATTTGATATTTCTTATATTTGTGATTTTTTTTATATATCAAGCATTTTTTTTAGAAAATTAAGCTATCTTATAAAAAGTCGTCTGATTTAAATAAAATATATATAAGGTAAAATATTAACTGAGGCCTTGCAGTCTCATGAAAAGAAAATATAAGTCCAGTGTGGTTGTATAATGAAAACGCAGCTTCTATTCAAGTAAAAGTACGCTGCTGGTTGCTAAGAGAGAGAGAGAGAGCACCATCAATAGAAATAAAAATTGTCACAAAATAATTATTGTAAATACTCTCTTGTTTATTATCATAAATATTTAGCTACGTCATTACCCATTACCATGCTTGTAGATATCACTTATACAATTATATAGATTTAATCAATAAATTATTTTTTTTACTCAAACGTTTGGATTACTTGTCATCACTACCGTGACAATATCTTAATATTTTGACTTTTTTATTTTAAACATGACCAAATACCCCTAATTATCCGGAACTACCAACGGACTGTTGGTCCTCTCAGCTTGAAGCCATTTCGGTATACGGTGGACTTTCTAGATTCCCCAGAAGTTGATCTTTTTCAATATTCCGGAATAAAATTATACCAAATAATAGTTGATATTTATTCCGATAGATGACATAAGTAATCATCAATTATATTTGAATAATCAAGAAATACGTTTTTTCATCATACACCTTTTAAAAAATATTTTAACAACATTTTTTTCAGGATGTAATTAAAACCCAATTTGAACAACTTAACCAATAAAAGCCATTATTCATCGTAGTGCAATCTATTGTTCCCAATTGTCACTAATTTTAAACATAACTATTTTTGAATACATATATAATTTAAAGATATTTCCACACACACAAAACTTATACTGAAATACAAATTGAAGAATTTCATTATTAAATATATAATTCAAATATAAATATAATATAAATATATAATTAAATATATAATATAAATACTATTAAATAAACTGATGAACAAGACTTAAAAAAATTTAATTTTTAACAAGTATATCGGGATTCATAAATAACTCTGATATATTTGATACACAGTGACCTTTATTGAAGACACAAGGTAACCAAGTATGAACAAAATTGCTTCTGTCTCCTTAAAAAGGCAGACGACCGGTGATATCAAAGAATTTCCACTTCCTAAGTTTTATCCATGAGTGTAAGTTAAGGTGGAGAAACCGCTGGGGGGTTCACCACTGATGAGCCATACCCTCTCTTCCAATTTTTATTCATTTCAGTATAAGAGGTCTGTAGAAATAATTTTTAATTATATATATATTCAGAACGTAGCGTTAAAAAATAGTAAAAATTGATAAACAATGGCGTTGTAAACAATATATTTGCGGTTAATGTTTTCTTGGACTTTAATGTATATAAAATCACGATGCTTTTTTTACATATGTTCAATTGTTATTCTCATCCTATTATTGTATCAGGAAGTATAAATACAATTCGAAAATATACACACAAAAAACTGAAAACATTTGTAATATTTTTACACTTTGAATTGCAAGGCAAGGTATTTGAAATGAAATATAAACAAATTAAAAAAAAAAAAAAACATTGTAATAGTGATATGTGAAATATATAATCCCCGCATCATATTTATTAAAAATAATTTCAATTTATCATGTAAAATTATAGGCAATTCATAAACTATTACAGAAATATTTTGAGAAGAATTTCCCTAAATTTATTAATTTTTATGAAGGGGTCAGAGATGCCTCAAATTTATATTTTAATCTATCTGGCAGCAATGGAGGCGTCGTAAATTCATAGATGGTGGCCAATCCTTATTAAAGAGATAATTCAGCAACGCTGCTTGGATAACTTCCCAATCATTGCTCACATTTTATGGAACGTAAATGTCTTCTTTTCTTAAACTGACCTTCCTACCGTATTATAAGTTCATTTCACGGCTCATAGTCAAAACAATTAAATTTTTATCATTATCGTTATTAACATTTTTATCACCGATGAAATTTTCGATACAAATAAATTAGTTGAAGATTAATGCTGAATTTATTTAAAATAAATAATATCTATATAGATAATACCGTAACAGAGTTTTCCATTGTAAAGTCCTGAGCTATCTCCTCCGAAGATTCTGAACTACACATAACGATCTATATACCAAAATTTTCGTTATTTTTTTCTTCGTATGATAGGCCTGTTTTTATTTTCCTAATGTTAACAGTTATTTTTATTTTTTAATTTAATCTATTTTACAATCGTAGATTTATTGCATTTATCATAATCAATTCCTTTGTTTTGAATTGCGTACTTTTATAGAGCGAAATAAAGAAATACATAATTGATTAGATACAAAAGTGTGAACCAGAAAGTCGATTTTTAAAAATGTTATTATTTAATATAAACTTATTTAATTTAATTTTGAAATGAAAAGGTAGTGTAAAAGTGTATATGAGGTTAGATTCAAATAGGTTAAATTATGTTAGTTTAATCGCTAAATAAGGTTAGTTTTAGATAAGTTGAATTAGGTTAGTTTCAGATAATTAAAAAAAATAATGTTCGTTTTTAGAAAAATAATTCGAAATAGTAAGTATATATATATTAATATAAAAGATCGAAATGTAAAAATCACTACGTCCAAAATCTTCGCTTTAACTCGTGTAAAACGGCTCGAAGGTACGGCGGTGTCAACGTACAGCGCCCGCCTACCAAAGTTAACCTTTTCTGGGAACTCACCAGGTTATATTATTTTTCGAATTGTAGATTGAATTATTACTTTTATTCTATCTTTTATAAGTGTTTGTTATAGTTTTTCATTTGAATTTAGCACAATTTTTGTATCTGGTTATCTTTTTTGGCATCTTTTCATCTCTCTTTGGCATCTTTTTTTTCTCATTAATAAGACCTAATCCAAATAATTTAATAGTGTGTGCCGTTTTTTTTATTAAATTATTTGGATTAGGTCTTATTTTCTTTTATTAATTTGTTATAGTTTTTCATTTGAATTTAGCTCCATTTTTGTGTCTGTCTTTTTTTTTCTTCTCATAAATAGGCTGATGCTGTATTAGTTTTCCTCTGCTTCGGATACCAACTTTCGCTTCATTCTAGAGAGGCTTTATGTTTCACTAAGGTTGGCTTTTGCTATGACTATAAAGAGGGCTCAAGGCCAAACCTTTGCTACAAGAGCCTGGGTTTACGCACAGACGACTTTATGTGACTTTTGCAAGTGTGCGAACTTTGGATAGCATACATGTAAAGTTGAACCCAAGTATATATAAAATGTAGTTTTTAATGAGGTCATTTAAATGAATTCATTCCTTTTATATGTAGTCTTATCTGTGATATAGTAGTATTGTTTGCAATTTTATTTGCTGATTTGTGTCTTTTTTTTTTCACTCGAAATATATATTTTAAACTCTTGAATTACAGTTTTTTATATGATAGGCTGTAGGTCAGGACAACAAAACATGGTCGAATTATCGAGAGTGTCGAATTACAGTTTTTTTATATGATAGGCTGTAGGTCAGGACAACAAAACATGGTCGAATTATCGAGAGTGTCTAATTACAGTTTTTTATATGATAGGCTGTAGGTCAGGACAACAAAACATGGTCGAATTATCTATAGTGTCAAATTAAATTTGTTATTTAATAGGCTGTAGGTAAGGACAACAATCCTTTTTTTTTTCATCAATTGTTTCCTCACATGCTTGGAATTTTCTTTTTATGCCTGTCCTGGCTTTCAGTTTTATAGTTTTCCTCTGCTTCGGATACCAACTTTCGCTTCATTCTAGAGAGGCTTTATGTTTCACTAAGGTTGGCTTTTGCTATGACTATAAAGAGGGCTCAAGGCCAAACCTTTGCTACAAGAGCCTGGGTTTACGCACAGACGACTTTATGTGACTTTTGCAAGTGTGCGAACTTTGGATAGCATACATGTAAAGTTGAACCCAAGTATATATAAAATGTAGTTTTTAATGAGGTCATTTAAATGAATGCATTCCTTTTATATGTAGTCTTATCTGTGATATAGTAGTATTGTTTGCAATTTTATTTGCTGATTTGTGTCTTTTTTTTTTCACTCAAAATATATATTTTTAAACTCTTGAATTACAGTTTTTTATATGATAGGCTGTAGGTCAGGACAACAGAACATGGTCGAATTATCGAGAGTGTCGAATTACAGTTTTTTATATGATAGGCTGTAGGTCAGGACAACAAAACATGGTCGAATTATCTATAGTGTCAAATTAAATTTGTTATTTAATAGGCTGTAGGTAAGGACAACAAAACTTGGTCGAATTATCGAGGTTATATTTTTATATATAAAACTATAAATGTCGTTTTAATGAGGTCATTTAAATGAATTCATTCCTTTTATATGTTGTCTTATCTGTGATATAGTAGTATTGTTTGCAATTTTATTTGCTGATTTGTGTCTTTTTTTTTCACTCAAAATATATATTTTTAAACTCTTCAACCAATACCTATAGTTTCTTTCTTGAAATTGCTTACCAAACACGAGTCAGTGTTTCCTCAGTGTTAACAGTGTGGAGTGTAAGATTGTGGAGGAGCAAAATAACTTCCTATTGAATTTTTCAATAGCCTTACTCCCAGAAGAATGCCTCCACACCAGTTATACTCTAGGTTGGTGCTATTGTTATGCTTCTGAGAAATTTTAATCTTAAGCAGGGTCTTTACAATGGTACATGTATGGTGATACAGTGCATGTGCTCTCATGTCCTTGAGGTACAAATACTGACAGGGGCCAATGTTGGACACACTGTATTGGTGTCAAAACATCTTTGGCTCCTTCAGATATCAACATTCCCTTCATTCTGAAGAGGCAAGAGTTTCCAATAGGGTTGGCTTTTCCTATGACTATAAATAAGGCTTAAGGCCAAACCTTTACTAGAGTGAGTTTCTTGCTACAAGAACCTGCATTTATGCATGGACAGCTCTATGTGGCTTTTTCACGTGTGTGAACTTTGGATGGCATACAAGTAGAGTTGAAGCACAAATACTGACCGGGACCAATGTTGGAGACACTGTATTGGTGCCAAAAATATATTTTGCTCCTTCAGATATCAGCCTTCCCTTCATTTTTAAGAGGCATCAGTTTTCACTAAAGTTGGCTTTTGCTATGACTATAAATAATATTTGGGTTCTTACTACATACGCATGGACAGCTCTATGCGGCTTTTTCACATGTTTGAACTTTGGACAAAATACATATAAAGTTGAACCCATGTATGAATAAAAATAGAAATTAATTTTTAATGAGTCCTTTAGAATAAATTCTTTTATAAGTAGTCTCCTCTGCAATATAGTTGACAACCTCTTTTTTCTGATTTATTTTCATAAACTTTTTACAAATGTCTATAGTTTCTTACCTCAAAGGAATTTTTTTTATTAGTTTTTTGTTAATACACTATTATCAATTATTTAGATTTTGGACTTTTCTTTATTCACTAAATTCTCCCATTTCTCTATACATAAATTTTGTACATTTTCAGTGGCTGTCATCGCCTCTGTAATACCTTTTTACCGGTAAGGTTGTATTTAAACAACTAGCCGAGTGACCCGGGCAACGCCCCGGGTTTACCCGAAGGACCCGCAGGTGAGAAACTATAGAAGAAAAATTTTAACAAATCAGAAAATGAAATTGCAAACAACAGAACTACACTTCTTTAAGGACATGAGAGCACATGCACTGTATCACCATACGTGTACCATTTTCAAAGACCCTGCTTAGGATTAAAACTTCTCAGAAGCATAACAATAGTACCAACCTAGAGGTTAACTGGTGTGGATGCATTCCTCTGGGAGTAAGACTATTGAGAAATTCAGTAGGGAGTTATTTTGCTTCTCCGCATTCTAAACACTCCAACTGTTAACACTGTGGAAACACTGGCTCATGTTTGGTAAGCAATTTCAGGGAAGAAACTATTAACATTGGATTAAATAAATTATTAATTGAATTGCATTGAATAAAAATTATTAGATTTAAATAAATATTATTAGAGTGAAAAAAAAGAAAAAATTAACAAATTAGAAAATAAAATTTCGAAAAATACAACTATATTGCAGATAAGATAAGAGGACCTTATTAAAAAAATAAATAAACAAACTGTAATTCGACACTATCGATAATTCGACACTTTCGATAATTCGACACTTTCGATAATTCGACACTTTCGATAATTCGACCATTTTAAAAATCAAATTTACAAGGTTGATTGTTGTTTAAATACAACTTTGATTTTGCATGCATAAACACAGGCTCTTGTAGCAAGAACCCAAATATTATTTATAGTCATAGCAAAAGCCAACTTTAGTGAAAACTGATGCCTCTTCAGAATGAATGGAAGACTGAAATCTGAAGGAGCAGAAGATATGGGTCATCTTTACATGTATGCTATCCAATGTTCGCACACTTGAAAAAGCCACATATAAAGTTGTCCGTGCGTAAACACAGGCTCTTGTAGCCAAGGTTTGGCCTTGAGCCTTATTTATAGTCATAGCAAAAGCCAACCTTAGTGAAAACTAACGCCTCTCTAGAATGAAGCGAAGGTTGGTATCCGAAGGGGCCAAAGATATTTCAGACACTATACAGTGTGTTCAACTTTGGGCACTGTCAGTATATGTGCTTCAAGGACATGAGAGCACATGCGCTGAAACACCATACGCGTTCCATCGCAAAGATCCTAAAGGCATTGGTGAAAGTATAAATGACCCATATCTTCTGCTCCTTCAGATTTCAGTCTTCCATTCATTCTGAAGAGGCATCAGTTTTCACTGAAGTTGGCTTTTGCTATGACTATAAATAATATTTGGGTTCTTGCTACAAGAGCCTGTGTTTATGCATGCAAAAGCAAAGTTGTATTTAAACAACAATCAACCTTGTAAATTTGATTTTTAAAATGGTCGAATTATCGAAAGTGTCGAATTATCGAAAGTGTCGATTTATCGAGTGTCGAATTACAGTTTGTTTATGTATTTTTTTAATAAGGTCCTCTTATTTTATCTGCAATATAGTTGTATTTTTCAAAATTTTATTTTCTAATTTGTTAATTTCTTTCTTTTTTTTTCACTCTAATAATATTTATTTAAATCTAATAATTTTTATTTAATGCAATTTAATTAATAATTTATTTAATCCAATGTCTATATTTTCTTCCCTGAAATTGCTTACCAAACATGAGCCAGTGTTTCCACAGTGTTAACAGTTGGAGTGTTAGAATGCGGAGAAGCAAAATAACTCCCTACTGAATTTCTCAATAGTCTCACTCCCAGAGGAATGCATCCACACCAGTTAACCTCTAGGTTGGTAATATTGTTATGCTTCTGAGAAGTTTTAATCCTAAGCAGGGTCTTTGAAAATGGTACACGTATGGTGATACAGTGCATGTGCTCTCATGTCCTTAAATAGTGTAGTTCTGTTGTTTGCAATTTCATTTTCTGATTTGTTAAAATTTTTCTTCTATAGTTTCTCACCTGCGGGTCCTTCGGGTAAACCCGGGGCGTTGCCCGGGTCACTCGGCTAGTCTAAACATATTGATATAATACATTAGCGTGCCATCTGTTATGAGAATTCGAAACTATTAAAGACGTGTATGATTCTTTTCAAAATTAAACAATATTCTACTGTCCTTACTGCAATGAATAACCTTCCCATTAATTTTCCATTGCAGTAAAGGCAGTAGATAATTGTTTTTATCTACAAAAGAATCACACGCGTCTATAATAGTTTCGAATTTTTTAAACATTGATATAACGACCCTCATAACCAGCAATAAAAGCGGCAGGATATGGCCGAAACATCGTGAAAATGAAAAAATAAAAGAAAATACAAGAACATAGCGCGCCATATATACACTGCGTGACATTGAAAATGGAACACCAAGAAATCGTGGCCAGAAAGAGATGAAACTCGTCAGACAGAGAGAGACAGGGACGAACAATAAGTGATCTTTATTTCAAAATGATAGTCATAATACAGAGCGAGAACGGCGTCGGCTTAGTAGCAAGTAGGACCACCGCGGACGGCGATGCACGCAGCAACACGTCTAGGTAGAGAGTCAATCAGAGTACGGATGGCGTCCTGAGGGATGGCTCTCCATTCCCTCTCAACCATTTGCCACAGTTCGTCTTCTGAACGCGGCTGTGGCAAGGCATGCAAACGGCGTCCAATGATGTCCCAGACGTGCTCGATTGGTGAGAGATCAGGAGAGTACGGTGGCCAGGGAAGCATCTGTACGAGGTGTGTTCAAAAAGTATCGCGACTTTTGAATTTTCGCGGGTTACGTATATTCGAATTTCGATCTTTTTGTGGCTTTATGTTGGTACCCATGTCTCTCACTTATGCCGACAAGCTCGGCCATTTTGAATGTTCATTTAATTGTTGAAAGCTGCTTTGCTTGCAGGTGTTTTGGATTGTCTTCGATTTTTACCTATTAAAAAAATGGATCAAAGAACCTGTATCAGATTTTGTGTGATAAACGAAATTAAGTGCGCGGATGCATTCCGAATGTTGACTGTGGCATACGGAGAAGCTACCTTAGGACCGAAGGAACGTTTATCGGTGGTACAAAATGTTCTCAGAAGGCCGAGAAGATGTGAACGACGAAGAGCGTGCCGGACGCCCGAGCACTTCAACAACAGACGAAAAAATTAATGAAGCGGAGAAAATGATATTGGCCAATCGTCGAATCACCGTTAGAGAAGTTGCTGAGGACCTAAACATATCGATTGGCTCGTGCCATTCGATTTTTATCAATGATTTGGGCATGAGACGGGTCGCCGCTAAATTCGTACCAAAATTGCTCAATTGCGACCAAATACAGCATCGCATGAACATTGCTAATGGGATGTTGGACTCTGTCCGGGATGACCCAAATTTGCTCCAGAGGGTCATAACTGGTGACGAAGCGTGGGTTTATGGTTATGACGTGGAAACCAAAGCTCAATCATCTCAATGGAAACTGCCGCACGAACCAAGACCGAAAAAAGCGCGCCAAGTTCGGTCGAAGGTGAAAGTTTTGCTGACAGTTTTCTCCGATTGCAGGGGCGTGCTGCATCATGAGTTCTTGCCACAGGGTAGAACGGTCAATAAGGAATATTACCTGCAAGTTATGCGCAATTTGCGCAAAGCAATCCCCTAGAAACGCCCGGATTTGTGGAATAACAAAAATTGGCTTTTGCACCACGATAACGCCCCTGCTCACACATCGTTGCTTGTGCGCGACCTTTTGGCCAAAAACAACACACTAATGATGCCGCAGCCACCGTATTCCCCAGATCTGGCCCCCTGTGACTTTTTCTTGTTCCCTAAAGTGAAGAGGCCCATGAAAGGAGGACGTTACGCTACGCTTGACGAGATAAAGACGGCATTAAAGGAGGAGCTGAAAAAGATTTTTTTTTAAATGATTTTTTGATGTGCTTCGAAGATTGGAAAACCCGTTGGCACAAGTGTATAATATCTCATGGGGATTAATTTTAAGGGGACAAAATAGGTATTCATGAATAAATAAATAATTTTTGAAAAAACACAAAAGTCGCGATACTTTTTGAACACACCTCGTACATTTTGCAGAGCTCGTTGGCTAATGCGAGCAGTGTGCGGTCGGGCGTTATCCTGCTGATAAAGGACATTGAGTACCCCCTGAAGGTAGGGGAGTGTCACCGGTCGCAGCACATCATCAACGTATCGTTGGGCCGTCATAGTGCCCCGAATACGAAGTAAAGGTTACCTGGAATCATACGCGATTGCGCCCCAAACCATGATTCCACGTTGTCGCACGGTGGGGCGTTCCACAATTACTGCCGGATTGGACCTTTCTCCACGTCGACGCCACACGCGTACACGGCGACTATCACTGGACAAGCAGAAACGCGACTCATCTGAGAACACGACCCTGTGCCATTCCGTCATCCACGTCGATCTAGCCCGGCACCATTCCAAACGTTGGCGCCTATTCGGTGGGGTCAATGGCAGTCTTCTTAGCGGACGGCATGAGTGCAAGCCATTAGCAACCAATCGACGGGAAATGGTTCTGGTCGAGATGGAATGATCTAGGGTGTCTTGCACATGTTGCAGGATGGCGGTACAAGTGGCTTGTGGGGCCGCCACTGCTTGTCGAAGGATACGCCGATCCACACGTGCTGACGTCACTCTGGTTGCACCGACATTCCTATAAATTGCCACATTTCCTTGTTCCAACCATCTTCTCCACAGTCGGTGCACCGTGGACGCACCAAGGTATGTATCAGCTGCGATTTGACGTATGGACCAACCTGCCCTTTTCAGTCCGATCACCATGCCCCTCGTAAAAGCGTCTGTCTGCTTGAACTGCCTCCGTTTACGATGACCTGGCATTCTCTGTTATTACACGTGTCTTTTGACACAAGAACAAAATTTCTACAATGATTTTCCTTGAAGAAATAACGAGACGAATACTGTCCTTTCTGCAAGTTCCTTCCCTTATATCTTACTCCATGTGCGCACGAGAGCTGCGCATTTTACATCATTTGCATAACTCGGTTAGGCGCGTCTACCCTGAAATTTGCATAATTTTCTGGCCACTATTTCTTGGTGTTCCATTTTCAATGTCACGCAGTGTATATACAGGGTGTATCAGGTAAATTGGGACTAACTTTGACAGTCCATAAAACAAAAACTACTTGAGATTAAAAACTTGTTTTTTTTTTCTCATTACGTAGCCATATTAATGTAAAATGCAATAGTACAGGTGTGCGCAGTGTAGTGATGAACAGTAACCGAGAATTTGAAAATCGAGCTGCCATCATCGTTGCTCTGCGCGCCGGAAGGAGCCCCAAAGAGATAATGGATTTTCTTAAGTTGCCCAAAACCACTATTTATCGTGTCAAGAAGCAGTTTGATGAGGCCGACAGTAACAAAGAGGGGATAGCTACAAGGAAAAAGCACTCGCGTCGATCGGACAGGGTAAGAGGCGAAGAATTTGTCAAAAATGTCAAGGAGAAGATTGATGGAAACCCTGGGAAGAGCATGAGGGCCATAGCCAAGGAAATGGACGTTGGCTCTATGACAATTGTCAGAACTATCCATGAGGACCTTGGTCTCAAGTCTTATGCCCTTCGGAAAGGTCAGTTGCTGACTGAGAATATGAAGAATAACAGAAAAGGAAAGGCTGCTGCCCTCCTCAACAACCTGAAACACGACTCTTTTGGCATGCTAAGGTTCTTCTCTGACGAAAAGAACTTTGACGTGGACCAAAAGGTAAATCCCAGGAATGATCGCTGGATCTGTAAAGACCCCTCAGAGATACCTGTCGTGATGCACACGAAATTTCCTGCCTCCGTAATGGTCCTTGGCGTTATCAGCAGTGAAGGTGATGTCATGCCTCCCCATTTCTTTGAGAAGGGCCTTAGGATGAACGCTGACACCTACATCAATGTTCTGGATACCGTTGTGAAGCCTTGGATGGACATGGTGGCCGCAGGAAGGAAGTATGTCTTCCAACAGGACTCAGCTCCAGCCCATAAGGCAAAAAAGACACAATCGTGGCTGACACTTAACGTCCCTAGTCACTGGGGTCCTGATATTTGGCCCCCTAATTCTCCAGATTGCAATCCCCTCGACTACTATGTATGGGGCGTTGTTGAGAGAGATGTCAACAAAGCTCCTCATACCAGCATCCAGTCTGTCAAGAAAGCAGTTCACACGGTGATGACCCAAATGGATAAGGTCATCGTCGCCAAGGCCTGTGCTTCATTCCACACTCGCCTCGAGACTGTTGTAGCTAATAATGGAAACTTCATTGAATAAATAAAACCTATATCCTTTTATATACTACTGTGTCAAATTTCATTCGGATATTTTAATTTTTACTTGCAAAAAATTTCAGTTAAAATACCATTGTTGAAATTTCCAATTTACCTGGTACACCCTGTATATATGAAATTTGAAATTATTTAGTGCGAAACATATTTTTACAAGATAAAACAATTTCCTATGATCCTTTCTGCGATGAAATCCCTCCCACCATTGAAGAAAGAACTCTAGGAAATTGTTTTATTTTGTAATAAAATCGCTGTAGTTTCAAATTTCCTCAAAATATATATTTATGCTGAAGTCGAAATATTTTTTATACAATAAGAATGTGAATTATTCTTTGTTAAATGACCTATTTATAAAGAGCCAATTTATTTTTGTTTATATAACAAATAAAACCATTTTACTGTCCTTAATTCATCGATGACAAAATTGGGAGGATCTAGCTCTTTAGGATCACCATTGGTTAACCTATTAAAAAAAAAACAGGCACCCTATTAAATAGTTTATTTTTAAAACACAGATAGCGTGCTATCACATCATGTTTAAAAACTTTCTAGTTCCAAATTAGTTGGCAATTTTCAAAGTTGAAATGAAAAACTATCCGATTGGTATAATTGGATTTGGGGTAAGTAAAGAAGAGAAGTAACATACTGTGAATTACCTTAGAGAGAGAAATGTTTTTCGCTCCCCTCTACGGCGACAATTTCTCTAACTGGGACGGTGGTCTTTCCAAGCATAAATTTCAAATGATGCCTATTTACTGAGGAGAGAGGGAGTAAAGGAAGAAATATTTAAACTTTAAATCTACTTTATCTAAATGAACTTTATTTTATATTTTTTAATTAGATGATTTACAAGTAATTTATCTTTTTTACCATTTTTATTCAGAAATACATTTGTATTTCACCTTTTAGTTATTTTTATGTGAAATAAAAATCTCTAGCGATATATTTTCAGTTATTAAAGAGAAAAGTTTAAAATCTCTAAATTCGAAATGCTTCGCTTGGCCGAATGTCTGTCTCCAAGATAGCACTTTGAATAAATTGTCCTTCAAGAAAACATCTGAAATTTAATCTAGAAAACAGTTAGGAGCGGAAAACATTATGAAATTTAATTCACACTACAGATACTAAAAATAAAAGTGGTATATCCTGTCCGTGCTCAAATGAGCATTTCTAGATAGCAGAGCGCCATCTAGTGGAACAAAAATAAACTGAACGTTTATTTAACTTGTTCCGTGATATTTTGGCCATCCCAAGATACTTAATTAAGGTAGTTAATATGTTAGGGAAAATATATATGATAAAAGTAAGGCCCCCTCACTGTAATTCAAAAATATTGGGAGGGCCTGGCTTATCAGTATCGAACACTACCAGCGGTTTCACCATTCATGAAGCAGGCCATCCCAATTTTTATTATTGCAGTAAAGGCATTAGAAAAATATTTAGTGTTTTTAAGATTCAGGCGCCTTTTACATAGTTTATATTTTCAAATACAGTAATCGAGTATTTATATAATTTTTAAATTCGATACAATATAATGCGGCTTATGATTGTAAAACGACGTTTGACAAGTTTCCCATCCCTGGACACTTTTATTTTTCCGTTTATCATTACTCTTCACATTTTATCCTTTCATACTTCATCCCTAAGGATAGAAATAGTCGTTATTTCTCCTTAAAATAAATTATGATTTTTCGTTCAAAAGAAACACTTATGGTAAAACTTGTCAAATGTTTAAATATGTTGAAGCAATTTTATACAAATTATCCAAGATCTTGTTATATGAATTAATACTTTTCAAAAGCTATCTCAATAAGAAAATTATTCCCATAATACACTGCTGAACAGATAGCCTCTGTATATACAAATGATACCAAGTTACATATTGGCCGCCAGTGTGTAAATAAGTATGAGAAGGTGGAAATGTTCCCCCATAATCTCTCATTTTCCCATTATTTTATTTCCCATTGTAAACAAATAGCTCGCAGGACTTTTAAAATGGATTTGTGCACCGAATAATTTTGATAATGTTCTCCCGTTAATGGATTGCTTCTTCGCGGAGAAAAATATGCACATAAGGGGAGATTTATTAAATAATAATTGAATATGTTTGTTTATATATGCAAATCTTTAAATTTTCGATTGATTATTAAATTTGAGATTTTCAATGTATTTTTAATTCATATCATAGTATTAATATGTAAATACAATTAAATATTGATTGTAATTTTACTCCATTATTTATTTTAGTATTATTTTCTATAGTGTTATATTAAGTATATATATATATATATAGTTCGCGATACCTCATTATAGAAAGATTTTATTCATCTATATATAGGTATATTTCTAAGTTTATGGATTTAATCGGTATATTTTTGTAGAGGGTTCACCACTGATTAGCCAGGCCATACAAGAAAGATCTCCTTATTGCAATAAGAGGGCTGTATATGTAATCCTCTCAACCAATCAAATCATATTTACGTTATATTGGAAAACGTAGTTTCATAAACCTATGTACATATATTTTTCTAAACTAACTATACCAATGGTAATAATGGTATAATAATGAATTACAAGGGCAAATCCCTGGCAGCAATTGGTGCCGTATGGGAGGTCTTGATAAAATCCAGGATGAACTCTTTAAATGCGGTAATGAAATTACTTGACTCGGCAATCATGCCTCATATGCTATACGCCACCTCCTTTTGGATACTTGACAAAATAAAACTAGTTGACCAAGTTCAGAATATATTTCTAAGACGCTAGATGAAATCACCAAAATACACTCCGAGCTTTATGTTGATGTGGATGGGTATCACTGGAAGTTGTCATCATCAAAAATATTTAAGATTTCGTGTGAGGATCATGAAAATGGAAGAGGTCAGTTTGCCTCGCGTATGTTTGGCGCACCTCTGAACATTTCACAGCCATTAAAGAGCAGGCTGCAAATTCGTTTAAACCCTGTCAACTAATTAAGACTCAAAAAGGGGGCTTCTCCTTCTTGAAGGGTTGTATGAACTATACTGTTATACAGACTGAAATATCCTGTATTATTCGAATAGCAACTGGACAAAGCCTCTGGTAATTAAAATACTTTTTGCGAAACTGAGACTCCGATGGTTGTTTTTTTCCATAAAATCGTTCAAAGCGCTGAAAGAGTGCTTGTGATCTATTTAATAGAAGAATTTAAGAAGAAATCTTGATATAATATTTGGCTGATTTTGCTTGGAGAAACAGAGAAAAGAACTTTTGGGCGACATATCCTTGTCTCAATCCGATAGTAAAAATATATATATAACTGGATGAAAACAATGATGTTTGATCAAAAACTTCTCTTTGGTTTATATAAATTCTACAAGACGCAGTCACCGATCGGAGGAGATTAATAGAATCGCCGAATGTTGTGGTCCATTTGGATGAGGAAGGCGAAGACTAGAACGCGGTTGATTCCACACTAGCCTGTTCAGTTATACGCTAACATCCTTGACGTATGCACGGTGGAACCTGTGGCTACTGGATATGCGTCAGACCAGAACCGGAGGCTGTTTGTTATGATTTTAGACAGTACGCCAACAAGTTATCTATTACAACACTTTATTGCAGCGGTAAACAAAACCTAAGCATAAACTCTTCCTGTTGCGTCTTACTCACTTCTTCGTTTTTCAGGGGTACCGAATCTTTCGGCGCGCTAGCTAAATCATTGAAATTTATAAAAGACGTTTATGATTGCCCTATATACAGGGTGATCCAAAAGTCCCGCACAACTTTCAGAATTAATAATTCCCCGAATATTTGCGCTAGAGCAATAGGGTAAACACCATTGTGTTCAGGATGCAACGGGATTTTTATGGCAAATAATGATAAATTCGAAATTGAATTTAGTTACAATTTTATTCGCTAGATGGCCTTCTACCAGAATCAGAGATTCAGCGGCTAACTTGTTTGATAAATTGAAAAATATAACTGATCGACACGTATTTTCCCTTTTTGAATACCAGGAAAGAACCCTAATAATATCAAATGATGAATTAATAAAACACCATTTCGCCAAAAGTTAGTAGAATTTGTTGACGATTTTTAAATACAAGCTGAGATATGTTAAATAGGTATATGCAAATTGAAACACGTAGCAAAAAATATTTATATTTCAGATGGAGTTTTGTGAAATAGATTGAATGTTTGAAAATCACTACTGATATCAATACACGATTTTTGAAATGTTAATATAGTACCAAAAATTATGATGGCACTACTAATAGGATTTCGTGCTATAAGGAATGTGTAGTTTCTTGACTGATTGGCGACACTTGACTATTTAACTGCATATTTGTCATGATCCAACAAATGAAATATAGAGGGGAGTGACAAAATATATTTGTCGTACTTTATTCCAAATATCCTATGGGCTTGTCAAATGTTATTATTGCTTATTATATTGTACACAATTTTGAAAATGTATCTCCTCAAATAAAAATCATTTTTAAACCGACCTTTTGCGTTGAAAAACGTGGTAGTGAAATCATTTTGTAATATTTTTTTGCGCAAAATTTCTATAGTTGGGGGTGTACAGAGAATATTCCTTATGCTATTTCTTCTAATGAGCGAAAAGCGATAGAATAAACATAAGGGGTAAAAAAAAGACACAATTTGATATTTGCGGAAGAGCGATTATTTGAAGCATATTATATATTTATAAATGTATGTAATTCTACTGTCCTCAAAGCTTATGTCCATAGTTCTTCTAAAATACCCATTCTAAGAGTCTACCAACAGTAGCACTATAAAAGGAAGTTCCAAAAATGTAATATAACAGCGGTATGGTAGATTAAACTGGCGAAACCGCTGGGAGGGTTCACCACTGATGAGCCAGGCCCTCCCATTAATTTTTCCATTGCAGTAAGGGCAGTAGAAATTGTTTAATTTCAAAAATATTCTTACGCCTTTAAAATAGTTTCGAATAAGTGGTAAAATTGTGTGTACCAGTGTTATTCGAGAAGTTATGACACTTTGGTCTGAACGACATAATATAAGATGTGAGCAAAAGACAAACAAAAAAAATACTGTTTACAGAAAAAAAAAAGAGTCAAGATGTGAGAACAGATTTTATTATTCCCATAACCCAACACAAAGAGCTGCAAAATATTGGTATATAGTATAATACATGGCAGCTTATATAACACATGAGGTAACTGCCTTCTCTCTTGTATTAGGTCACAATCCTTGCTCAATGTGGCGCCCTTCATTCTCGAACACCGCCTTCAGACGATAGATGACAGAATGGTCAGCATTAAATAATATTTCTGTAGAAATTTATAAAACGTGCAATCTGATAGAAGCCTTCAACATGGCCAATGTGGTAGGCCGGCATCGATAAACACGCGACTTAATGTACCCCCATAACCGAAATTGTAAGACGTCAAGTCTGGTAATATTAGAGGCCAATGGTATATAAAGTGCGACTTATCCCAAGATCTTCACCGAGCGTATTCTTCAGCATTGATATTTTCAAAGAAAAATGGCCCAATAATAAAAAAAAGAAATGAATCCACACAAAACTGTAACTCTGGGCTGATGAAGTAGTTTTTCTGTAAAATTCCTAGTGTTTTCTGTTGCCCAAATGGGGCGTTTTGAATGTTAAATTCTCCCTTTAGTGAAAAGTGAGCATCATCTGTCCACAGAACATTCGACAGCCAGTTTTCATCAATATCAATTTGCCGGAAAAAATATTCAGGGAATTCTTGACGCTTCTCAAAATCTCTGACTTTCAACTCGTGAAAACTTTAAATTTTGTTTTAGTATATTTTAGGAAAAAGTCTAAATGTGTGTTCTCTCCAAACTGTTCCATACGAAATCCCCGTTTGTTGAGAAACTTGTCGAACACTTACTTCTCCATACTTGGATAACGTTTCTGCAGGCTCGGCAACCCTGGAGCTGACGTCACTTCCTGTTGATGCAACCCTTGCAAGGCCGCGTAGCCACGAGACTTATTCTTTCTTTTTTCTCCATGTTTACTTTTTAATCTATACATAATCCCTTTAATTTGTAGTTAATTAAACAATAATTAACGTTGAGCGCTGTGTGTAATCAATTGGAATACAACATAGATTATGAGACTGAAGAAGCGCAAGGCCTAAAACGTGAAACTGAAGAAGCGCAAGACCTAAAACGTCAGACTGAAGAAGCGCAAGGCCTAAAACGTGAGTAACCAAATTTCCTTTGATTACTTGGAACATCCTTTTTTCTACTTACCAAATATTTTGTAAAATGGCAAACACGACGATTACTAAATTAAATGGTGCTAATTACTCCAGCTGGAGCTCCCAGATGAAACTCGTTCTAATGGAAAACGACTTGTGGAGTTTGATCAATCCAGGAGAGGATAAGCCTGACCCTAGTGACCTAGTTGCAACAAAACTTTTTTTGTCACAGGAGGGTAAGGCGTTTGCAAAAATTTGCCTCGGTATTAATGATGAACAACAATTGCATGTTCAACATTCGAATACTCCAAAAGAGGTCTGGGAGGAACTGGAAAAATTATACGCACCAAAGGATAGTAGATATCGAGCCGTACAACTAAGAAGGCAGTTATATGGCGAAAGGTTGACTCAGCACAGCAATATGGAAGGGTATATGGGGAAGATAAACTACATTGTAAATGAACTGGCCCAAATTGATGACAAAATTGATGATGGCGATTTGTCTATGGTTCTTTTGGGTGGATTACCAGAGGATTGGGACACCGTTGTCTCAACCATATGTAACCTGCCTGATTCAGACTTCACGAGACCGCCACAGTTAAAAGACGGCTGTTGGCAGAAGCAGAAAGACGTTCGTCTAATCTCCCAAAAGATGAGGGTGCCATGGTCGTTAATGCCTCTTCGAAGCCCATTTAAACAGAAAAACAATTTAAAGCAAAGGTTGTTTGTTTCAAATGTGGAGATAAAGGCCATTATGCAAGGGAATGCAGGAAGAAAGGAAAGAATGAACAAAGACCAAAGAGGTTTGACCAAAACAAAGGCGTAAATATGTCGGCAATGTGCAACACTTTGTTTGGAGCTACCGCCGAGACCTGGATCATAGATTCTGGAGCGACGCACCATATGACTCCCAAGAGAGATTACTTCACATGTCTGAAAGGGTGCACAAGCAATATGAGTTCCATCACGATTGCGAAGGGCTCTTCTATAGAAGCATGTGGTATCGGTACTGTCAGTGCCAATATTGTTGGACACAATGGAGATGCCAGCAATATGGTTGCCCAGAACACCTTGTATGTTACAGATAAGCGTCACAGTGTTCTGTCTGTGCTCCAAATGATAGGAAACGGTAGAAAAGTTGTCTTCAACAAGAGTGGTTGCCACATTATGGACATGAAAGGTAAACTCTTGATAGAGGGAAATAAGTTGGGTAGACTTTACTACGTCCAGACTACTCCATCCTCTCCGATAGATCAGAATGATCATGTTTCTCTTGCATCTGAATGCAAGGAAGAGCTTACACTGGAACTTTGGCACAAAAGGCTGATGCATGTAAATGCATATACGATAGCAAAGATGGCCAAGAACCAAAGCGTAAGAGGATTTAATTGCAGCCCGGCAAAGCCAGAAAAGTGCGAAGACTGCTTGATCGGCAAGTCTTACCGTCTGCCATTCCTTCAACACTCACACAAGGAGGAAAAAGAAAGCATGCCGTTGGACTTGGTGCATGCCGATTTGATGGGTCCACTCGACGTATTGATCTGGGGAGGAGCCAAGTACGTCTTAACCATCATTGATGAATCTACGAGATATACAAGTGTATTTTCCTGAAAAACAAAGGCGAAACCCTGGGAAAAGTCAAAGAGTGGATTCAAGAATCTGAGAAACAAACCAGCCGGAAACTAAAACGAATACGTACGGATAATGGCTTGGAATTTTGTTCCAAAGAATGGGACACTTTCTGCACGAGCGTCGGAATAGTTCATGAACACACTATGACGTATACACCTCAACTGAATGGTGTGGCAGAAAGAATGAATAGGACACTCCTAGATCTTGTCAGGAGCACTATATCTGGAAGTGGTCTGCCAAAGGCTTCCTGGGCGGAGCTGACTTACACCGCAGCCTATGTCAGGAACAGAGTTCTCAACAATCACAATGGTGAAAGCACGCCATATGAACTGTGGACAGGGAACAAGCCTAGTCTTAAACACATTAGAGCTATTGGCTGTCAAGTATTTGTCCATATTCCAAGACAAGTCCGTAAATCCAAACTCGAAAGAAGAGCTGTCAAAGGTAACCTTGTTGGATATGCACTCAGAGGACGTGGCTACAGAGTGTGGATTCCTGAGATGAAGAAAGTGGTGGAATCTCGGGACTGTGTCTTCAAAGAGAGTGATGTATCGAGGAACGACAGCAACCGGGAGGTGCTTCCATCAGTTGAACACTACAGCTATGGGACTCAACGGGAGATTGTAGAGTATCCAGTGTCTTTATTAGATCAAGAAGACGTGACACCTACAGAAGAGGACAGCCATAATGAAGATACTGTAAAGCCTTCTCCTACTCCATCTCATCCAATGATTCTAAGGAACCAGAGAAATGCTCAGAACTCAATTGCGCTCCTCAGTACCGAAGTAAATAAGGAAGATCCTATTTCGTATAAAGAAGCTTTCCAAGGCCCTGAAGCTGAGCATTGAACTACCAAAAGACTCTGCCCCAATTGCTTGTAAGTGGGTACTACACAAGAAGACCAACGCCGAGGGTCAAGTAGTAAGATACAAGGCCCGACTTGTGGCAAAGGGCTTCACTCAACAAAAGGGAATCGATTATGATGAGATTTACTCACCTGTTTCAAGTTTTGAAACGACAAGACTGCTCACAGCTATGGTGTTGAAAATAACTGGTTCATAGACCAATATAAGTGAAAAGTGCTTATCTCTACTGCAAGCTTGACCGAGTGATCTACATGGAACAACCAGAAGGCTTTTTCAAACCTGATAAGGAACATCTTTACTGCCAACTCAAAAGGTCTCTGTACGGACTGAAGCAAAGCGGCAGATGTTGGAAAAAGTGCCTTGATGAGTGGTTGAAGAAAAAGGGATTTGTGAGGAATCCAGTTGACCCTTGTGTCTACATGCTCAAACTGAACGAAGGAATGATAATCTTATCATTATACGTGGATGATATTCTTACTCTGACGGAGAATCAAGAAGTGAGAGAAAAGTGCATTGAACTGCTGAGAGGTCACTTCGAAACAAACTACATCGGACCAGTATCCTACCTGCTTGGTGTCAACTTCACTCGATCAAAGGGTGGATGCGTAACTCTAACACAAAGAGCCTATATAAAAAGTCTACTGGAACGGTTCAATCTTCAGGAAGGAAAAGAAGTCTCAACGCCGATGGAAACCAGACCAGAACTTCTTGAGGAAGAAGATGAAGAAAACTGCCAAGACCTTCCCTACCGTGAACTAATTGGTGGTCTGCTCTACATTTCAAGGCGGACAAGGCCAGACATTGCCTATGCAGTAAGTCAATTGGCTCGCTATTGTTCAAAGTACACTAGAAAACACTGGGTTGCTGCGAAACGAATTTTAAGATACTTAAAATCTTCAGAGAATCTAGGCATCACCTATAGACGGACTGGAGAACAACTGTGTGTCTATTTGGATGCAGATTGGGGAACCAACCTGGAAGACAGAAAAAGCACATCGGGTTACGTAGTGATGTTTGCAGGCGCTCCAATCCTATGGCGAAGTTCAAAGCAAACTGTCACCGCCCTCAGCACAATGGAGGCGGAATACATTTCCCTATCATCGTCAGTCAGGGAAGTGACATGGATCTGGGAGTTCCTGAACCATTTGGATATACCAAATAATATAGTTGAGCCAACTCCGGTGTGGTGCGATAACCAAGCGGCTATAGCACACGCCAAGAGCTACATCAGCCGATCCAAGACCAGACACATCGCTATTACATATCACTTTGTCAGAGAAAAGGTGGATGACAGTGTGATTCAACTGGACTATGTTACAAGTGGAAGAAACCTAGCGGACATTTTGACCAAGCCACTGGGGAGAAACCTACACGAACTTCATCGTTCGAGACTCTTGAGCGGCGAAGTGATCCATGAATAGGAGGTCACTTCGAGGGAGGAGATTGCTGGCTCGGCAACCCTGGAGCTGACGTCACTTCCTGTTGATGCAACCCTTGCAAGGCCGCGTAGCCACGAGACTTATTCTTTCTTTTTCTCCATTTTTACTTTTTAATCTATATATAATCCCTTTACCTTGTAGTTAATTAAATAATAATTAACGTTGAGCGCTGTGTGTAATCAATTGGAATACAACAGTTTCAATAGCTTCAACATTCTGCAAAACCGTAACAGCCACTGACTTGCATGTCGATGGTCTTCCACTCCGAGGTTTTGCTTCCAGAGATCCAGTTTCCTCAAATTTTTTTATCATTCGCCCTAGAGAGTAGCAATTCATGGGTCCTTGACCGCTTCGAATATCTTTGAAGGAACAAAACGCTCGTAAAGCTTCAGTGGCAGATTCTGAATAGCAATTAAAAAATTCACCAAGAGTGCTCTATTCTGTAGTAACGGCATTCCAGGGGGGGGGGGGGGAAGTCCGACCCACCTCCTTGCGGTCCCCCCTGAACCCTTGGAATATTTGACCAAATTCTGGTTTGTTTACAAGGTGACTAACGTGGCAACGGCACCCATTTTCCAATGAAGAGCAAAACCGATATCTTCAGTAATGCTACCGCGTCCGGGGTAACCGCCGCGTCAGGAGCTGCAGCCCGGGCTCCTGATGAGAAATCTACTACGAGGACACAATTAAATCTATTACAACTCAATAAAAATGGCACCCAGATGAAAACTGAAAAGCTGACATGTCTTCTCCGTGACAACAATGTACATATTGCTTGTCTTCAGGAGACAAAATTGAATCAGAATCTGAGATTCAATATCAAAGGTTATACAAAACTACGAAAGGTAGACCGGGAATATTTGGAGGAGGACTTGCCGTTTTGATTAAAACTCTAGAAATCAAATTTAATGAAATCGCCTATAATTAGAGTAAGCCCAATATAAATATCCCATTGTATGTACAGGGTGATCCAAACCCCCTCACAACTTTAAAAATTAATAACTCTGCGAATATTTGCGCTAGAGCAATGCGGTAAACACCATTGTGTTCAGGATGCAATGGGATTGTTTATGGCAAATAAGTAAAAATTCGAAATTAATTTTAGTTACAATTTTATTCGCTAGATGGCGCACTACGAGAATCAGAGATTCAGCGACCACATTGTTTGATAAATTGAAAAATATAACTGATCGACACGTATTTTTCCTTTTTTGAATACCAGGAAAGAACCCATATAATATCAAATAATAAATTAATAAAACACCATTTTGCCAAGGTAGAAAAATTGGTTGACGAATTTTAAATAGAATCTGAGATATGTAGAATAGGTATATGCAAATTAAAACATGTAGCAAAAAAAAAATTGATATTTTATATGCGGTTTGCTGGAATCCTCTCAGCTATTTAAATTTCGAAGATAATAAATTTCTACTTTTTTAAATTCAACTCTCTCTCAGTATCGATTATATTTATTTTAATCAATTTGAAAAATATTTATCTATCTCTGATGATTTATTTTACTCTGAAATGTCGTTGTTGTTTTTGTTGTATCCAATAAAGAGCCTCAGATGTCTCCATGCATCTCTATCACAGCAGCAGCAGCAATGTCCACTATCTTGGGTGTGTAAAGCTGCTGCTCTGGGTCCATGTCAATTTTCTGCAAGGCTACGGGCATGACAATATGTGGGTAAGTGTTAGTTCCAAACCAGGACAGTTGTTGCATGTTTATAGGTTCTTGTGCCATCTAAATGTATTGTATTTCTTTATAGTGTTTTATTCTAAGTCTTGTTATAGTTTTGCCATTTTTCTCTCAGAATTTATTTCACATTTTGAACTTTTCTTATTTTTTGTTTGGTTATATTGTATTTTGCAAAAGCATTAGCGTCAAAAAAATGACATTTGTTCTTTCCTTCGGCTCAACTTTCTGGCTTCCTTTGCCAATTTAACTGCCATTTCATTAACCCCGATCCCAGAATGGGAAGGAATCCATTGTAGAATGTAGTTATTCTCCAATGATTCCAGTTGGGTAAGTAACTAGTGTATTTTCTGTGTGATTTTAGTATTGCCCTTCTGAATTGCTTCTATGTCGGATATTAAATCGCTGTATATTAAAATTCCTTCTGCTTGATGCAGGGATGGTTGGTTAAGGCATACATCAAGAGCTTTCCAGATATCTGTCAGTTCACAAGTGAAGTTTGCCGATATCTTTCCTTCTCCTCCTTTGTTTTTAATGTGTTTTCCATCTTGCAGTATTATGTTAATTCCGGCCCCTCCATTACTCAGGGTCAGGTCTGATGATCCATCTGTATATGCTGTTAAATAATTTCTCTGATCGCATAAGCCAATTGTGTCAAGTCCTTTCTTTTTAAGTATGTTTTGTTCTCTTTTTTTATTGCAGGGTTCATTCAGGTTAAGATTGATGATTGCATTTGATGGCAATGGGGTAGGAAATATTGGTTCTTCATGAATTTGAAATTCATTATGTTTCATATTATGCCCTTTCTAATGTTGTTGTCGTAGTGAAGTGGTGAATATCTTTTGAATCTTTCTTTTTGTGTCCAGTTTAAATAGGTTCTATGGCATATGTGTTCGGTTTCTTTACTTTTTAAGCTATTGGTGAATATTATTGTTTTTAATTGTCTTCTGCTTTCGAGTAGGTCTAGACCACATTCTCTCTGAATTTTCTCATTGTTGGTGGATGAAATAGCACCAGTGATTATTTTGGCCGCTTTTGCTTGAACACTGTCTAGTCTCCTTTTTTAGTGATGAACTTGAGGGAGCCCAGACGGGTGTTGCCTATTCCATTTTTATTAAGGTGATATATGTTGTTCTGATATTTTTGGGTTTTGCTCCCCAATTTGTTCCACATAGCCTTTTCAGAATGTTTAGGTTTCTGGTAGCTCTTTTTGAGGTGCTAATTATGTATTCTGTAAATCGTAATCCCTCATCAAGTATCACACCAAGGTATTTTGGAGATCTATTTTTATCAATTATTTGGTTGTTTATGCTTATTTTGGGGTTAAATATATGCCTTTTTCCCTGCCAGTGGAGAAGACGCATAGGTTTGTTTTTATTGGGTTTATGGTCATTTTGAGTTTCATTGCCCACTTCTCCAGTCCTCTCATTGATGTGTTCAGTATTTTTTATGATTTTTCTATACCGCTACTTGTGTGCCATATGGCTATATCATCTGTATAACAGGCAACCTTTGTGTCTTCAGTGAGGTAAGGATGTTGTCGTTAACGTTGTGTCGTAATTTGACCTACATCAACTAAAACCTGACCATGACTCTTTTTTTAGCTCTTATTCTTTTGGTTTGACCAACAACAAATGTCCAATTTATAAACACATATATTCTTACATAGAAGCATAGGGCGCTTCTGCCGTCAAAATAAACGTCAAAAACGGACGCCATCTATTGACTGTCGTCGCAAACTAGCGGCCTCGGGTCGGTGACAAAGCCACAACACCAGCTCTGTCAATTTGAGAAGCGTCCATCTAGAGACCATGGTTTCGGGCTAATGGCCCTCGTCAGTCTAGAGCGGATTTTATTCCATGAGATCCACACGGGATCTAAAGGAATCTTCACAATCTACCAAAGAGGTGTTTTGCTGGCAAGGTGGCTGAGCCAAATCTATGGCTATAATATATATGGAAAAATTGGGGGGAGGAAATTGATCCATAAAAGCATAGGGCGCTTCTATGGATCAATTTCCTCCCGGCAATTTTTCCATCTATATTCTAGCCATAGATTTGGCTCAGCCATCTTTGTTGAAGACAACCAAACTCCAAACTTAATTCCTCTTTGATCTTATAATAAGGAGCTAGTGGATTTTCCCTCGGTACCCTTGTGAATTTCCACACACACACACACACTCGACCGTGCGGCCGCGTTTTCGCGAGCACCGCTGTTTTCGCCTCTGGAGTGTGTGTAAAAGGCGATTGCCAATACGAGTTTGGTATCAAAATAACCCTCTCGATACGCTGAACAAGTGCCTGAGAGGCCCAGCACTGGATCAGAACCAGGCTAGAAGTTTTCGCCGGAAAACATGCAAAATACAAAAGAAAATTCTTCTAAAAATCAAAAGAATGCAAATTCGCCGTCAGGCGACACGCATGTAAATTTAACCGCCGCGCGTGACGTCACGGCGCCAACGACTGCTGCCTCTCTCAGCGAGAATCCAGCTAACCCGGCCTCGCTCAACTGGGCCGACAGCGAGATGGCGGAGGTGGGCGCCAACGACGATTTCATCGTCGTGAAGAGCAAGAAGAGGCGCTGCGGCGGAACGTCAACTGAGCACGCTGCAAGGCAGCCCAATAAGCCTGGAGACCAGCGCAGCTCCCAGCAGCGGAAGGGCCGAGAGCAGTGCCGCCTCAGGAGATCAAGGCGACACGCGCGAACATCGCCGCAGCCAGGGCGAGGCAGACCTCTTCCACCCACGAGAACTACGTCTTCGTGGAGCTGTGCCCAGGCATCCGGACTACTCCTACCTCCGGGCAATGAGAAGGCTATTCGGAAGGCCTGGAGGCATAACACAGTTCAACAAGATGAACAGCCACTACATCGTGGGCTTGGAGACCAAGGATCTTGCGCGCCGTCTAGTTGAAGGCGGCCTAGAGATCGAGGGAACGACCCTTAGGGTCTTCCCCTACCGCAAGAGGGCCGAGCGAATCATCATCGCCAACCTGCCCGGCTTTGTGGAGGACAGAACAGTCGTAAACGCCCTGGGCCCATACGGGAAGGTCACCTCCATTGCCCCCTCATGGTCAAAATGGGGGAGTTCACCTTTACCGACGGCCGCCGGGAGGCCTTCATCCTGCTCAACGACGGCATCAAACTGGACAGGCTGCCCACCTGCCTGGAGATCCAGTCCAAGGGAGACACCCTGCAGGCCTTCCTCTCCTTTGGCATCAAATGCTCAAAATGCGGGAAACAGGGCCACCGCAGAGCCAACTGCCCAGCGCTCGCCAGGCAAGGGAACTGCAGCCCCAGGCAAGCAGCGTCTCCCACCGACGCAAGGCCTCCCCCCTTCCTCCTCCTCCTCCTCAGCAGCCAAGGAAGCCGGCACCGGCGCCCGCAACACCGGCGTCCCCTGTCCAACCGGCGAAGACATCAACAGAGGCTCCGGCGATCCCCTCGGCGCCTCATCCTGCCGAACCGATGGATCTCACCCAGCCCGCCCATGCCGCCCTCCCTGTTCCCCTGGCTGCCCCGCGGCCCCTCGAGCCTCGCATCTCTCCGCTCGACCACGAGATGTCGGTGGAGAAGCTGACCTCACCTCCCTCCACGCCTGCCCGGGGAGAATCCGCACTCAAACAGCTGCTGAAGCACATCGAGGAGACCCCCACCCTTTCCATCGACTGGGACAAGCTGCCCGGCCTTAACTGCAAGGACGCACAGCAGCTCCTCACCACTGAAACCACCATGAAGAGGCTAGCGCCCACGCTGACAGAGGCACAGATCGCCACCCTCGACAAGTTGCACGAAACCTTCAAGGCCTCGTGCCCAGACTCCAACTCCACCATCCGCAAGACCCTCCAGAAGACCAGGAAGATGCTGCGTGGCCTACAGCGCCAATGAACCACCGCGACGCCACCATCAACGCGCGAAAGCTCGCCACTCGGGGGAGGAGTCTTGCCCTTTGTCATCTCCTCAGGCAACATCACGTGGACATCGCGTTTGTCCAGGAGACAAACGAATTTCATCTGGGCAGCGGCCAAGACCTCTGCCTCGGCTACAGCGCTGTTGTATTGGCCCATCCCGTAGCCATCTCGGGATCCGGACTCGCCTGCGTCTTCGGACCAGGCGTAGCCGTGCTACAACAGCGCATCCTGTGGCCGGGCCACATCGCCTTGGCAACCATAGATGTCCACGGCGAGGAGATGACGGCCTTCGCCGTTCATCTGGCGCATGAACCCCGGGAGAGAAACCGGCAACTGGAGCTCCTGGCGGCGACAGCGGCACAGGAGGAGGAGGGGGCCTGCTGGATCATCGGCGATTTTAATATCAGGGATCGGGGCCCCTCATCATCATCATCGTCGGATGCCCTCGCCGCTCTACTGGACCTGGCCGCGCTGGTCGACGTGGCCACCCAGTTCGACGCCGCCCACCTGCCCACCAGAGTCGCCAGGCACGACGACCAAGTCGAATCCAGCCGCCTGGACCGGATCCTTGTCTCTGCTGGAGTCCTGGATCGCGTGTCCATCTACGCGACCAGCCACTACCACCTCTCGGACCACCGCCTCGTGCTGCTCCAGGTGGGCCCGCCCACCACCGCCGTCTCCTCCCCCACCCAGCCTCGCTTGGCCGCGATGCTCCGCTCGGGCCTCGTTCTCGATCATCTGGTTGGCTACATCCGGGAGCTCGAGGAAGAAATGGCGCACGATGACGACGACGGGATCCTATGGGACAGGTGGACCACCATCAAGGCGGGACTGCTGGCGGAGGCCAGATCCCTGCACGATCCGCGCCACGCTGCTAACGACAGCTACATCTACAGGGCAAGGCGCTATATCGCGGCGCAGCTCGAGGCCTCCTCCATCCGGGCCGACTACCCATCGCTGCCGGACCTAGCACGCGCCATCCGCCTCCGACGCCCGGTTAGCGTCATCAGGGACGAGCAGGATAACATTATCGAGGGCCCCGAGCTTCGGCGGAGGGCGTTCGCGACCTTCCAGCCCCGCTTCGCCCGTCCCACCAGCGATCCAGCTGCGGGAGCTGCCTTCATCGCCAGCAGAGCGCCCACCACCACCCGCGAGCTGAGTGAGGAGGACCCGCTCCACCGGCCGGACATCAGCCCCAGCGAGATCGCCATCGCGGAGATGCCCCCGGCTGGGATGGCTTGCCGTGCGAGCTCCTCGTCGCCTTCAGCGAGGACTTCTTCGCGGAAGCTCTGGCCCGGGTGTTCGCGGCATCACGGCTCCGCGGTACCCTGCCTCCGTCGGCGAGGCGCAGCTCCATCTGCCTCGTGCCCAAGGCCCGCGGATGTCGCGGCCTTGATGGCTACAGGCTCGTCGCGCTGCCCTCGGCCGACTACAGGGTCCGGGCCGCCATCCTTCACCGGCGCCTCAAGCCCCACCTGCGGACCCTTGTGCCGGAATGCCAGACTTACGCCGTCCCCGGGAAGTCCCCGTCATGGAACATCGCCATGGTGACGGACGCCGTCGAGGAGGCCACCGCCCTGGGCTCGCCGCTGGCCGTCATGGGCGTAGACCTGGAGTCCGCCTTTGACTCACTAGACCGCGGCTTCTTGGAGTCCCTGCTAACGTCCCTCCGCCTCCCGCCGGCATTCAGGGCCTGGATTAACATCCTCCACGCCGGGGCGGACGCCACCATCCGGGCCGGAGGCTTCTACACCACCGCCTTCCCCCTCCTCAACGGCCTAAGACAGGGTTGCGCCGTGAGCGCCGCACTTTTTAGCATCGCCACGGGGCCGCTGCTACGTCGCCTGGAGTTGACCCTCGGCGTGGGCAACGTCATCGCCTACGCAGACGACATCGTCCTACTTTTACATCGCGACGAGGACTTCGAGCGGGTGGCGACCGTCTTCGAAGACTATAAGCAGGCCTCCGGAGTTGGCGTGAACCTCCGGAAGAGCGCTGGCCTCTGGTGCGGCCACTCCCCTCTCGGCGCCTCCTGGTCGACCACCTCCATCAGGGTCCTCGAGCTCGACATCGCCCCCAGGAGCACCGTCGCCCACCGGGAGCAGCATCTCCTGGCCCTCCTGGAGACTGCATGCCGCAGATGGACGCCCTTCACCCGCGGCCTCTCCCTCGTCGGGCGAGCAAGAGCGGCGAACACGCTGGTGGGCTCTGTCATCCAGCACCACCTGCATGGCTATTTACCATCATCCCCGACCATCGCCAAGCTGCAGGCCCGACTGGCGAGATTCGTCTGGGGACAGGACCACACGGCGTGGCTTCCCGCCGATGTCATGGCGAGGCCAGTTGCCATCGGAGGCTTCGGCCTCCTCGACCTCGCGACCCAGCTCCAGCTCGCCTGCCTCAAGGGGGTGCAGGTCGCGCTCCGCGGGGGCAGAAATGCCTTCAGCTGGCTGGTAGAAATCGGTGAGGCCTGGATCCACCCTCCACCGGACGGCACCCGTCTCCAGCCCCGCCGTCTCCGGCTGCTGAAGCTCTGGGAGGAGGCCTCCAACATCCTGAGCCTCAACCATCGGGCGGTCCCCACGGCTCAGCTGCTGGACCTCACCATCATCGGCGGCTGACGGTTCCTCCGCCCTCCCAACCTCCTGACCCCCGCCCGCTGGAGCGGAGCCCGAGTCCGGGACCTCATCGAGGAGGAACACCTCATCGCCCTCCCTACGCGCTCGGCCCTGGCTGACGCCGCGGCCCTGGGCGCCTTCTGTCGGAGGCTGACATCCGAGAACGCCGTGGGCTTCGGGGCGGAGTCCGCGCCTTTATCCAGTTCCCTTGCTGCGGCCGTGGTGCTGCGTGGGACGGCTACGCCGTTCCTCAACGGCCTCACGACCCGCTCGGCCCGACGGGCCTTGGATCGTCCGCGCCTCGCCGCCACGCCCATCTCCAGATTCCTGGCGAGATGGACGCCCACCATCAATCCACCATCCAGGATCAACTGGGCCTCGCTGCGGCGCTGCGTCTACTCGGGCCACGAGGCCGACGCGGCTCTCAAGTTGGCCCTCCACGCCCTGCCCCATCCGGCCCATCCTGCCTCGGTCGGCCCCTCCTGTCCTGCCTGCGGGTCAATCGACCGCTTCCTCAGCCACCGTTACTAGTGCTGTCCCTCCATCAGGCCCCTCATTAGAGAGGCCTTCAACATCATAGGGCGCCCCCCTGACCTGCAGGCTTGGATCTCCGGCGGGTCCGGCCTTGAGGACGACGCCCTTTCCATCCTGGCGTCGGCAAAGTTGCGAATCTATCGCTACTTTGTCCAGGTTGGGCTCGGAGAAGCGGTGGAGGACCCGCTCATCGCCTGGTCCAGGACCCTCCAGCACCGAAATCTCCTTCCTTTATCCCCCTTGTAAATTTGTATCATATATGTATATATTTAATTCTTCATGTAATATATTTCTTTTCTTCTCTTTCTCTCTCTCGTTGCTAAAATGATGTAAAATTGTCTAGAAGACAATAAGTAATTTTTAATTGTCAAAATTGTCACACACACAGTTGCCTTCTCTAATATTCCTTAATACTATAGATAGTATTTTATCTCGGGACGTCTCAAATGCCACCTCCCTAAAAGAGAACGAAACATCATTCAACTTGCTGAGAAGAAGTACCTGGTCTTCATCAAGAGACTCCCTGACACTCGATTCTAAAGGAAGACGTGACAATACGTCAACATTGGAATTATCACTAGTTTTTAAAATTCCACAGTATAATTAAATGCGGCTAATTTTAAGAACCATTTTTTAAATTATGGATGCTGCACATATAGGAATTGGTTTCTGAGGTGAAAATATATGAATTAAGGGTCGGTTGTCTGTGATCAATACAAATTTTCGTCCCAGTAAGTATTTTCTGAATTTCTCAACACCATATGTTATGCTCAAGTACCGTTTTTCCGCTTCAGTTAATGTCTAGAAGCAAAGGCTATAGGGAATTCTTCCTTTCTATCATTTCTAAGACTCAGAATTACGT
>CP092868.1:80886510-80945063 GCA_030710605.1 Cordylochernes scorpioides
AGAGTAAGGTTTGGATATTTTTACCTATTATATCAATTTATTAGAGCATATAGTTTTATATATTTTATACGTTTAGTTAGCTAGTTAGTTAATAAAAAAGGTTGGGACGTCTCATGATTTTTTGTAATATAGAATTATAGTTGTCAGGGTGGCCCACAATGTCCCGAACCCTTTTTTTTTTTTTTTAATTAAAAATTAAAAGGAAAACTAGAATAAAAACTATAATTTATTTTAGGTAATAGATTAAAGTTTTTTGAATATATTCAAATTTAATAGTTTTTCAAAATGTCCTCCATTTGCTTCCAAACACAATCTAAGTCTTTTAGGGACACTTTGACAAACACGAGCTCATAAATACGCATCGAGATTAAATTCTTCTAGTACAATTTTCATTTGTTCTAAAGTCTTGGGTTTTCGATTAAAAACTTTACTTTTAAATAATCCCTCAAATTTTTTTTCGGAGTAAGATCAGGTAATAGCGCAGGCCAATCAATGGGTCCACGGCGCCCCATTCATTTTTGAGGAACATTTCATTGAGAAATGTTCTAAAAATGTTTGAGTAATGGGCAGGTGCACCATCCTGCATGAAGTAAAAGTTATTTTCCAACCAATTTTAGCTGCATTAATTTCTCCAACAATTATCAAATAATTCTCACCATTTTTACTTTTTCATCGAAAATGTAAGGTCCGATTATTCCTTCCGAACAAATTCCACACCAAACAGTTAAGCCAGGGGAATCAACTTTCTTCTCAATTTATACCTTTGGATTTTCTGAAGCCCAATAAACACAATTATGTTGATTGAAATGGCCATTCAATTTTAAAATAGCTTAATCAGTCCACATTATTCGATTAGGCAAATTTTCATTTCAAGCATTTTTTTACAGAATTCCATCCTTCTATCCCAACCATCTTCGTGAAGTACATGAATTAATTTAGGAATATAGGGTTTATAACCAAGATTATTTAGCATTCTTTGGATGGAGGTTCTGGGTATTTTTATCTCTTCGAGACAACCTTCTTTTTTATTTTTGAGGACTAGCTTCTAAATATGCTTTACCTAGGTTTATATTAGTTTCACAGGTAGCAGAGTGTGGTCTTCCTGATCTAGAAATATCTGCCACACTACCGGTAGTTTCTAAATTTTAAATTATTCTTGTTACAGTTGATTTAGGTGCAGAAGACTCAGAATGCTTTGACCTTTGACGTCGTAGAGTGGTAAAACTACCATGTTGATAATAGTTTGATAATTTTAATTCTTTCTTTAATATCGATGCATAACATTTTCTGAATTAAACTTGGGTGTAACCTGAACACTCACATATTTTAATTAGACAAATTTATAAATAATTTATTAGTTAATATTTTTGAAATGGTATCGGGATTTACGGGCCAATCTGTATAGAGTATATCATAGAAGGTAGAGGTTGAATAAAAGTATAGTAAAACCTATGTGTAATGAATAACGATGGTAACAATATTTTTTAAATAGTTGGACAAACAATATGTAAAATTTTATTTGAATATTTATGTATTTTGTAATAAATATTATCACTATGTGCTATTTATAAAAGCTGTGTTCTGTTCAAACCATTGGAAATGCTAGGCCCGTTTATTCAGGTTCTACATATAAAAGTGGCAGGTGTTGTGTGCTGGGATGAAACCTTATAAATTGGTAATAAGCCTGGGTGTTTCAATTTAGTCTAACTACCAATTTAAAATATTTTAAGCTCAACACCTGCCATTCTTTCAAAAGCAGCAGAAAGCGACTCGTGCTTACAAATTTATATAAAGCGCACAGTATATCATATATTGATAATATTCAAATAAAATATTTTAAAAGCCTTTCAATATCTGATCTAAAACATTTTAATATATGGATTAGAGCTGTTGGATTTAATTACACATATAATTCTTAATGCTAGAATAAACATGAGAGATATAAAAACTTTTAATTAAAATGGCATATACTCGTATTGGATCAAAATATTATTTTTTTACTAAAATATCAATTGGCTGAACGCCAACCTTTTTCAAGGTATTATAACATAGTAATGCGTGTCAACAACAAACACAGCGCCACATAACGTCAATGTGGCGCTGAATTTGTTGTTGACACACATTAAAATGTTATAATACCTTGAAAAAGGTTGGCGTTCAGCCGACTGAAATATTGGTAAAATATATGATGATTTGATCCAATATATGCCTTTTTAATTAAAAAAATATTTATGGATTTCTCTATTATCAAAGGATATAGAAATATCTCTTTAAAAACAATAACGATGGTATTTGTAAACTATAGAATACCCTATATGTACGTTTGTATATTAGTTACATATGTGTAATGTTTTCTATATGTGGTGAAGGTGCTGAATAATATATTTCCCTAAATGTTTGTTCAATTTGTTAACTAGATGGAATTGTCTACACAGTTACATATGCCACGCTTCAATATAGAAGATAGATAAGTAATTTGCATAACTAAAGTTTATAAAATTGAATATATATGGGATTAACTTCACTATCTACATTTATAATATTCCAATTTTAAAATTGTTTAAAAAAATAGGTTGAATATTCTCCCATATATATGTGTATTTGAAAATGAAACAACCCATAATTTGATATTAAATTAGCCTAATGAAATTTTGGTAAATAATTTATTTAATCCAATATATGCCTTTTTTATTAAATATAAGTGTATCTTCAAGCTAACCATTTTCATCTTTCGAGCAATGTGCTGCAATAATGTATAGTAAATATAGAAATAAGGAGACTATATATAATATTTCAACAAAACTTTGCTCGTTTAATTAAATGGCAAAATTTCTCTCTATATATAAAGAAAAATCTTCTAATAGAGAACAATACACTTCTAATTAACTTTGTTAAAAAATGACACCAATTAGTTTATTTTTCTTTGAACGAGTTTTCATTCGTCAGTTACTTCCGGCCCAGACTTCCACGACGTATTCTCTTTGTATAGCGCTTATCTCTTGGACCTCCTCCACTCTGTACCAGAGACATGTTCAGTAAGCATAGTATGACCCCCTCCACTCTGTAGTTGAGACAGGTTTAGTAAGTCCATAATGACCTCCTCCACTCTGTAGTTGAGACAGGTTTAGCAAGTCCAGAATGACCTCCTCAGCTCTGTAGCAGAGACAGGTTTAGTAAGTCCAGAATGAACTCCTCCACTCTGTAGCAGAGACAGGTTTAGTAAGTCCAGAAAAACCTTCTCCACTCTGTAGCAGAGACAGGTTTAGTAAGTTCAGAATGACCTCCTCCACTCTAAAGCAGAGACAGGTTCAGTAAGACCAGAATTATCTCCTCCACTCTGTAGCAGAGACAGGTTTAGCAAGTCCAGAATGGCCTCCTCCACTCTGTAGCAGAGACAGGTTTAGCAAGTCCAGAATGACCTACTCCACTCTGGATTAGATACTGTTTAGCAAGTCCAGAATGACCTCCTCCACTCTGTAGCAGAGACATGTTCAGCAAGTCCAGAATGACCTCCTCCATTCTGCAGCAGAGACAGGTTTAGTAAGTCCAGAATGACCTCCTCCACTCTGTATCAGAGACAGGTTTAGTAAGTCCAGAATGACCTCCTCCAATATGTATCAGAAACAGGTTTAGTAAAGTCCAGAATGACCTCCTCCAATATGTAGCAGAGACAGGTTCAGCAAAAAAAAAAAGTTAAGAATGACCTCCTCTACTCTGGCTCAGAGACAGGTTCAGCAAATCCAGAATGACCTTCTCTACTCTGGATTAGAGACAGGTTCAGAGAGCCCAGAATGACCTCCTCTACTCTGGATTAGAGACAGGTTCAGAAAATCCAGAATGACCTCCTCCATTCTCTAGCAAAGACAGGTTCAGCAAGTCCAGAATGACCTTCTCTACTCTGTTTTAGAGACAGGTTCAGCAAGTCCATAATTACCTCCTCCAATATATAGCAGAGACAGGTTTAGCAAAAAAAAAAAAAAGTCCAGAATGATCACCTCCACTTATGTAGCAGAGATAGGTTTAGTAAGTCTGGAACTCTAATTCTTACTTTCATTACGTTTTTATCTTTGGAATTGTTTCTAAAAATATTACTTAGGATATTGATCTGTGGTACCTACGTTCTTTTTATATCATTTCTTCTTATTCCTTTTGTTATTATTGACGTTTCTTAAAGACTTGATACAAATAAATTTTTAAATTTTAATATTTTTTCAGTGTTCTGAGATATAAGTATCACTTTGTGGGCCAGTTTTGGTGGAAAGTTGAATTTTAAGCTTGTTTGAAGAGAAATTTAGGAACTAATCCAGATTGTATTCAAATTGTTTCTAGTTGTGTGTGCGTCCACGGCGCGATAAAATGGTATTCTATCTTTGCTCTTCTAGGAAAAGATTATAATATATTGGGGGGAAATGGTATATCCTCTTTCTTTCAAATAGCATCGATTTTTATTTCCATAGAAAGAGATTTCTTTTCATTAATCTATATCAAATCCATTTCTTGTATCTATTGAAGAAAAGCTCTATTAATTTTAAATCTGTATTGAGAGCAAAATAATATAAATGCGCAATTATTTATTATTTTAAAAGGATATTTAAATTTGTATGTTTTGTCGGTTTTTATTTTAACCACATGGTTTATTAACAAATAAAAAAACAATTTTTTACAACAATAATGATCATGTTTTGGACTATAATTGAATTAGATTTTTTACCAATGAGATAATAAATCGAGAAAAATATTTTAATTAAAAAATATATATATGCCCGAAACCATGGTATACTGGTTGGAATTTTCTAAATTTGCCAAAACTGATGTTGTGGCTCATTATTTATCACAGCAAAGTATTTTACTAGAGGGATGCACAGTGCCATCGTTCTGATTCACAACTAAAGGGAGAGGTGCCTCTTTAGATAAATTAATTAAATTGGCGAAACTGCTGGGATGGTCCACCATTACAGTGAGGGCAGTATAAATTGTTTAATTTTTAAAAATAATCTTACGCGTCTTTAATAGTTTCGAATTTTCATAATACAGTATTTGTATTTTAAAATGATTATTCACAATGATTTTACGCATCAATAATTTAAAATTTAATGTAATAAAGATGTTTGTGTTTAGATAACTTGAAATATTTTAATTATAAATGCCTCCATTTTCCTATATGTTGCATAACTTTGATTTGCATAACTTGAAACTAAATATCCATTAGATTAAGTAAACAATCTCCGTTTTATTGGAATTTAGTTTTTCAGATTGGAACAAATCTTCTTTAAAGTAAACCTGGAGGCTTGAATAAGCCTTAACAAACCACCGGGTGAAGGGTATAGAGATCTAAAGAAATCCGGTCCCCCATCCTTGAAAATAAATTAAAAAGAGAGAGATATTTTCAGGAAATCAATAAATTTAACTTTCACTATATAAAATAACCAAACTCGAAACCCCAGTTTGTCAATTGGCGTGGAAAGAAACAACCTTCTGCTAGGAAAATATGATCGATGAACATGGTCAAATAATTTTATTTTGAATTTTTATCACAGATTTTCTATTTCCTTCTACTTTTTGTATGTGCTAGTTTTCTTTTGAAAACAATTATAGAATGTTTTTCTTTGGATATCAAACTGGAAATATATTTTCTATTTTTACTGTTTGGAGAAATTTTTAGAAGTGTTTTTATTTCTTGGGAAATAAACTTTTTTAATTGTGAGTATTTTTAAAGGATATGTTATGTTTACACTACAATACATTTTTTTCTGTATATTTTCACATCGAAAACTTTCGACATCGCTTAGCATATTTTGATATAAAAATGGATTTTGACAAATGATAAAATGTTGTAAGCCTTTAGCATTTTTTTTTTGAAAACTAAGTGGATATACAAGCTCCATGAATATTTTAATATTGATGCAATTTAATTAAACTTCAACCACCTTCGGAAAGAACCGGAGAGAAAATTTTATTTTTTATGGGGGATTCCCCTCTCCTCCAAGTTAAAATAACCTTGGCTAAAAGTCATCCGTCATCGACATCTACTGATGCATTTAGCACCCCTCAGGCCCCAGTGGTAACTTGGGGCACACCCAAGGAACCAGAGCCTGGTACAGGCAAGCCTTCAACGAGCTGGGCTGACCTCGTCGAGCGAGGCAAACAAATCCCAATGGAGGAAGACGATAAGGTCTTCACCCCTGTTGTCTCTGAGGGAAAAGGGCCTTCCAAAGAGGTGGCAGATAGGCAGAGCAAAAGGGGCCGATTCCAATCTGCAGTCACCAGGCCGATTGTTGCCTCCTCTGTGAACAAACACCGAGTGCAGAGGAGCACCAAGACTCTGAAATAAACAGGCGGTGTTCAGAGCCAAGTCTTGGGCAACGTTCTGTTCTTTGTAGAAGACGCTGACCTGAATGCGGCGCTCAAGACCTACGGCCGAGTTACTTCCATCGTCCAACAAATGATGGAGCTGAACAACTCCTGCTGGGTTAACGCTCGTCGGGAAGCCTTTATTACTCTGTACGATGGAGTTAGACGCTCCCAGATACCTGTCTGGCTACATATCAAGGCCAAGGGTGTCATCACACCAAATACGTGAGCTACGGGATCCGCTGTTCTCTCTGCCATAGGCGAAAGAGCACAAGAGAGCCAACTTTCCTCAAAAGACTGGCATGACAGAAGACAATCTCTTTTTTTTCTGAGCGGCCGCCTGTTGCGCACCCAAATGCCTGGAACAAGCCGCTTGCCTCTTCCTCTCAAGCCTCACCATCAGCTGCGCCATCATCAGCAGCTATCATAGAGAGAGAAAGACAAAGGAATGAGGGGACACAGAGATGGAGAAAGACAAAGGAATGAGGGGACACAGAGATGGAGAAAGACAAAGGAATGAGGGAACACAGAGATGGAGAAAGACAAAGGTATTGGAGGACATAGAGGAAGAGAAAGACAAAGGAATGGGAGACACAGAGTGATAATAAAGATAAGGGAATGGGGTGACAAAGAGAACGACAAAGAAATGGGAAGACACAGGAGGAATGACAAAGTAATGAGATGAGGACACAGAGGGAGAGAAATACAAAGGAATGGGAGGACATAGAAAGGGAATGACAAAGGAATGAGGGGACACAGAGAGAACGACAAAGAAATAGGGTGACAGAGTGCCATTATTCTGAATGTTTTTCAGCCACGTGGCCATCAATATTCAACAGGCGCAGCCAAGCTGCATAATCATCAGTTCTGTTAACTTGATAACTTCCGCCTAAATCATGGGCAGTTCTTTATTAATAACCTAGATTAATTACGGACAGGTAGTTGGCGTAGAATTGACAGTCGCCGAGACCTTTTAAGTTTGTCTGTATTTGATTGTGTTTTTATTTCTTTGTGTGTGCTAATTGATTAGTTGATATCTCGTGTGATTTATTTTTGTCTTATAGCAAGTTTATAGGATTTTTTTATTTGTTTGAATTCTCTTGTTTTCCTTTTTTAATATTCCTCAGATAGAGGTTTTGTTTGCTTATTATTTTGAGTGCACGAAATTATATATGTTTATGTTAACATTGATTTATTCTCGATTTGTGACCACTATTTTTTATTTCTGGTTTAATCTTTTTGAGAAAAAAAATGTTAAGATTTTTAGTTTTGTTAAGAATTGTTATTCTTTCTTGGCTAACGTGTTAAATGTTTTTATCTTGAGAGAGAGAGAGAGAGAGAGGCTTAAGTGGTTATTACGATGGATTTGATATTTCTTATATTTGTGATTTTTTTTATATATCAAGCATTTTTTTTAGAAAATTAAGCTATCTTATAAAAAGTCGTCTGATTTAAATAAAATATATATAAGGTAAAATATTAACTGAGGCCTTGCAGTCTCATGAAAAGAAAATATAAGTCCAGTGTGGTTGTATAATGAAAACGCAGCTTCTATTCAAGTAAAAGTACGCTGCTGGTTGCTAAGAGAGAGAGAGAGAGAGCACCATCAATAGAAATAAAAATTGTCACAAAATAATTATTGTAAATACTCCTTTGTTTATTATCATAAATATTAAGCTACGTCATTACCCATTACCATGCTTGTAGATATCACTTATACAATTATATAGATTTAATCAATAAATTATTTTTTTACTCAAACGTTTGGATTACTTGTCATCACTACCGTGACAATATCTTAATATTTTGGCTTTTTTATTTTAAACATGACCAAATACCCCTAATTATCCGGAACTACCAACGGACTGTTGGTCCTCTCAGCTTGAAGCCATTTCGGTATACGGTGGACTTTCTAGATTCCCCAGAAGTTGATCTTTTTCAATATTCTGGAATAAAATTATACCAAATAATAGTTGATATTTATTCCGATAGATGGCATAAGTAATCATCAATTATATTTGAATAATCAAGAAATACGTTTTTTCATCATATACCTTTTAAAAAATATTTTAACAACATTTTTTTCAGGATGTAATTAAAACCCAATTTGAACAACTTAACCAATAAAAGCCATTATTCATCGTAGTGCAATCTATTGTTCCCAATTGTCACTAATTTTAAACATAACTATTTTTGAATAAATATATAATTTAAAGATATTTCCACACACACAAAACTTATACTGAAATACAAATTGAAGAATTTCATTAGTTTAACTATTAAATAAACTGATGAACAAGACTTAAAAAAATTTACTTTTTAACAAGTATATCGGGATTTATAAATAACTCTGATATATTTGATACACAGTGACCTTTATTGAAGACACAAGGTAACCAAGTATGAACAAAATTGCTTCTGTCTCCTTAAAAAGGCAGACGACCGGTGATATCAAACAATTTCCACTTCCTAAGTTTTATCCATGAGTGTAAGTTAAGGTGGAGAAACCGCTGGGGGGTTCACCACTGATGAGCCATACCCTCTCTTCCAATTTTTATTCATTTCAGTATAAGAGGTCTGTAGAAATAATTTTTAATTATATATATATTCAGAACGTAGCGTTAAAAAAATAGTAAAAATTGATAAAACAATGGCGTAGTAAACAATATATTTGCGGTTAATGTTTTCTTGGACTTTAATGTATATAAAATCACTATGCTTTTTTTACATATGTTCAATTGTTATTCTCATCCTATTATTGTATCAGGAAGTCTAAATACAATTCGAAAATATACACACAAAAAACTGAAAACATTTGTAATATTTTTACACTTTGAATTGCAAGGCAAGGTATTTGAAATGAAATATAAACAAATTAAAAAAAAAAAACATTGTAATAGTGATATAAAATATATAATCCCCGCATCATATTTATTAACAATAATTTCAATTTATCATGTAAAATTATAGGCAATTCATAAACTATTACAGAAATATTTTGAGAAGAATTTCCCTAAATTTATTAATTTTTATGAAGAGGGGTCAGAGATGCATCAAATTTATATTTTAATCTATCTGGCAGCAATGGAGGCGTCGTAAATTCATAGATGGTGGCCAATCCTTATTAAAGAGATAATTCAGCAACGCTGCTTGGATAACTTCCCAATCATTGCTCACATTTTATGGAACGTAAATGTCTTCTTTTCTTAAACTGACCTTCCTACCGTATTATAAGTTCATTTCACGGCTCATAGTCAAAACAATTAAATTTTTATCATTATCGTTATTAACATTTTTATCACCGATGAAATTTTCGATACAAACAAATTAGTTAAAGATTAATGCTGAATTTATTTAAAATAAATAATATCTAAACATATTGATATGATACATTAGCGTGCCATCTGTTATGAGAATTCGAAACTATTAAAGACGTGTATGATTCTTTTCAAAATTAAACAATATTCTGCTGTCCTTACTGCAATGAATAACCTTCCCATTAATTTTCCATTGCAGTAAAGGCAGTAGATAATTGTTTTTATCTACAAAAGAATCATACGCGTCTATAATAGTTTCGAATTTTTTAAACATTGATATAACGACCCTCATAACCAGCAATAAAAGCGGCAGGATATGGCCGAAACATCGTGAAAATGAAAAAATAAAAGAAAATACAAGAACATAGCGCGCCATATATACACTGCGTGACATTGAAAATGGAACACCAAGAAATCGTGGCCAGAAATAGATGAAACTCGGCAGACAGAGAGAGACAGGGACGAACAATAAGTGATCTTTATTTCAAAATGATAGTCATAATACAGAGCGAGACACACAAAAAACTGAAAACATTTGTAATATTTTTACACTTTGAATTGAAAGGCAAGGTATTTGAAATGAAATATAAACAAATTAAAAAAAAAAAACATTGTAATAGTGATATAAAATATATAATCCCCGCATCATATTTATTAACAATAATTTCAATTTATCATGTAAAATTATAGGCAATTCATAAACTATTACAGAAATATTTTGAGAAGAATTTCCCTAAATTTAGGCACCATTCCAAACGTTGGCGCCTATTCGGTGGGGTCAATGGCAGTCTTCTTAGCGGACGGCATGAGTGCAAGCCATTAGCAACCAATCGACGGGAAATGGTTCTGGTCGAGATGGAATGATCTAGGGTGTCTTGCACATGTTGCAGGATGGCGGTACAAGTGGCTTGTGGGGCCGCCACTGCTTGTCGAAGGATACGCCGATCCACACGTGCTGTCAATCCACAGTTCGTCTTCTGAACGCGGCTGTGGCAAGGCATACAAACGGCGTCCAATGATGTCCCAGACGTGCTCGATTGGTGAGAGATCAGGAGAGTACGGTGGCCAGGGAAGCATCTGTACATCTTGCAGAGCTAGTTGGCTAATGCGAGCAGTGTGCGGTCGGGCGTTATCCTGCTGATAAAGGACATTGAGTACCCCCTGAAGGTAGGGGAGTGTCACCGGTCGCAGCACATCATCAACGTATCGTTGGGCCGTCATAGTGCCCCGAATACGAAGTAAAGGTTACCTGGAATCATACGCGATTGCGCCCCAAACCATGATTCCACGTTGTCGCACGGTGAGGCGTTCCACAATTGCTGCCGGATTGGACCTTTCTCCACGTCGACGCCACACGCGTACACGGCGACTATCACTGGACAAGCAGAAACGCGACTCATCTGAGAACACGACCCTGTGCCATTCCGTCATCCACGTCGATCTAGCCCGGCACAATTCCAAACGTTGGCGCCTATTCGGTGGGGTCAATGGCAGTCTTCTTAGCGGACGGCATGAGTGCAAGCCATTAGCAACCAATCGACGGGAAATGGTTCTGGTCGAGATGGAATGATCTAGGGTGTCTTGCACATGTTGCAGGATGGCGGTACAAGTGGCTTGTGGGGCCGCCACTGCTTGTCGAAGGATACGCCGATCCACACGTGCTGACGTCACTCTGGTTGCACCGACATTCCTATAAATTGCCACATTTCCTTGTTCCAACCATCTTCTCCACAGTCGGTGCACCGTGGACGCACCAAGATATGTATCAGCTGCGATTTGACGTATGGACCAACCTGCCCTTTTCAGTCCGATCACCATGCCCCTCGTAAAAGCGTCTGTCTGCTTGAACTGCCTCCGTTTACGATGACCTGACATTCTCTGTTATTACACGTGTCTTTTGACACAAGAACAAAATTTCTACAATGATTTTCCTTGAAGAAATAACGACACGAATACTGTCCTTTCTGCAAGTTCCTTCCCTTATATCTTACTCCATGTGCGCACGAGAGCTGCGCATTTTACATCATTTGCATAACTCGGTTAGGCGCGTCTACCCTGAAATTTGCATAATTTTCTGGCCACTATTTCTTGGTGTTCCATTTTCAATGTCACGCAGTGTATATATATATGAAATTTGAAATTATTTAGTGCGAAACATATTTTTACAAGATAAAACAATTTCCTATGATCCTTTCTGCGATGAAATCCCTCCCACCATTGAAGAAAGAACTCTAGGAAATTGTTTTATTTTGTAATAAAATCGCTGTAGTTTCAAATTTCCTCGAAATATATATTTATGCTGAAGTCGGAATATTTTTTATACAATAAGAATGTGAATTATTCTTTGTTAAATGACCTATTTATAAAGAGCCAATTTATTTTTGTTTATATAACAAATAAAACCATTTTACTGCCCTTAATTCATCGATGACAAAATTGGGAGGATCTAGCTCTTTAGGATCACCATTGGTTAACCTATTAAAAAAAATACAGGCACCCTATTGAATAGTTTATTTTTAAAACACAGATAGCGTGCTATCACATCATGTTTAAAAACTTTTTAGTTCCAAATTAGTTGGCGATTTTCAAAGTTGAAATGAAAAACTGTGAATTACCTTAGAGAGAGAAATGTTTTTCGCTCCCCTCTACGGCGACAATTTCTCTAACTGGGACGGTGGTCTCTCCAAGCATAAATTTCAAATGATGCCTATTTACTGAGGAGAGAGGGAGTAAAAAGGAAGAAATATTTACACTTTAAATTCTACTTTATCTAAATGAACTTTATTTTATATTTTTTAATTAGATGATTTACAAGTAATTTATCTTTTTTACCATTTTTATTCAGAAATACATTTGTATTTCACCTTTTAGTTATTTTTAAGTGAAATAAAAATCTCTAACGATATATTTTCAGTTATTAAAGAGAAAAGTTTAAAATCTCTAAATTCGAAATGCTTCTCGCTTGGCCGAATGTCTGTCTCCAAGATAGCACTTTGAATAAATTGTCCTTCAAGAAAACATCTGAAATTTAATCTAGAAAACAGTTAGGAGCGGAAAACATTATGAAATTTAATTCACACTACAGATACTAAAAATAAAAGAGGTATATCCTGTCCGTGCTCACATGAGCATTTCTAGATAGCAGAGCGCCATCTAGTGGAACAAAAATAAACTGAACGTTTATTTAACTTGTTCCGTGATATTTTGGCCATCCCAAGATACTTAATTAAGGTAGTTAATATGCGGCTTATGATTGTAAAACGACGTTTGACAAGTTTCCCATCCCTGGACACTTTTATTTTTCCGTTTATCATTACTCTTCACATTTTATCCTTTCATACTTCATCCCTAAGGATAGAAATAGTCGTTATTTCTCCTTAAAATAAATTATGATTTTTCGTTCAAAAGAAACACATGGTAAAACTTGTCAAATGTTTAAATATGTTGAAGCAATTTTATACAAATTATCCAAGATCTTGTTATATGAATTAATACTTTTCAAAAGCTATCTCAATAAGAAAATTATTCCCATAATACACTGCTGAACAGATAGCCTCTGTATATACAAATGATACCAAGTTACATATTGGCCGCCAGTGTGTAAATAAGTATGAGAAGGTGGAAATGTTCTCCCATAATCTCTCATTTTCCCATTATTTTATTCCCCATTGTAAACAAATAGCTCGCAGGACTTTTAAAATGGATTTGTGCACCGAATAATTTTGATAATGTTCTCCCGTTAATGGATTGCTTCTTCGCGGAGAAAAATATGCACATAAGGAGAGATTTATTAAATAATAATTGAATATGTTTGTTTATATATGCAAATCTTTTAATTTTCGATTGATTATTAAATTTGAGATTTTCAATGTATTTTTAATTCATATCATAGTATTAATATGTAAATAAAATTAAATATTGATTGTAATTTTTCTCCATTATTTATTTTAGTATTATTTTCTATAGTGTTATATATTAAGTTTTTATATATATATATAGTTCGCGATACCTCATTATAGAAAGATTTTATTCATCTATATATAGGTATATTTCTAAGTTTATGGATTTAATCGGTACATTTTTGTAGAGGGTTCACCAGAGGGTTAGCCAGGCCATACAAGAAAGATCTCCTTATTGCAAAAAGAGGGCTGTATATGTAATCCTCTCAACCAATCAAATCATATTTACGTTATATTGGAAAACGTAGTTTCATAAACCTATGTACATATATTTTTCTAAACTAACTATACCAATGGTAATAATGGTATAATAATGAATTACAAGGGCAAATCCCTGGCAGCAATTGGTGCCGTATGGGAGGTCTTGATAAAATCCAGGATGAACTCTTTAAATGCGGTAATGAAATTACTTGACTCGGCAATCATGCCTCATATGCTATACGCCACCTCCTTTTGGATACTTGACAAAATAAAACTAGTTGACCAAGTTCAGAATATATTTCTAGGACGCTAGATGAAATCACCAAAATACACTCCGGGCTTTATGTTGATGTGGATGGGTATCACTGGAAGTTGTCATCATCAAAAATATTTAAGATTTCGTGTGGGGATCATGAAAATGGAAGAGGTCAGTTTGCCTCGCGTATGTTTGGCGCACCTCTGAACATTTCACAACCATTAAAGGGGGCGTCTCCTTCTTGAAGGGTTGTATGAACTATACTGTTATACAGACTGAAATACCCTGTATTATTCGAATAGCAACTGGACAAAGCCTTCAAAATTACAAAGCGCAAATCTTAAATATAATACCTCACATTACAGTCACTTCAAACACTTCAAATTTCAATAACAGCCGAACTATAACTATTCACAAATACTCCTCTGGTAATTAAAATACTTTTTGCGAAACTGAGACTCCGATGGTTGTTTTATTCCATAAAATCGTTCAAAGTTTAAAATCGTGAAACTGAAGAAGCGCAAGACCTAAAACGTCAGACTGAAGAAGCGCAAGGCCTAAAACGTGAGTAACCAAATTTCCTTTGATTACTTGGAACATCCTTTTTTCTACTTACCAAATATTTTGTAAAATGGCAAACACGACGATTACTAAATTAAATGGTGCTAATTACTCCAGCTGGAGCTCCCAGATGAAACTCGTTCTAATGGAAAACGACTTGTGGAGTTTGATCAATCCAGGAGAGGATAAGCCTGACCCTAGTGACCTAGTTGCAACAAAACTTTTTTTGTCACAGGAGGGTAAGGCGTTTGCAAAAATTTGCCTCGGTATTAATGATGAACAACAATTGCATGGTCAATATTCGAATACTCCAAAAGAGGTCTGGGAGGAACTGGAAAAATTATACGCACCAAAGGATAGCAGATATCGAGCCGTACAACTAAGAAGGCAGTTATATGGCGAAAGGTTGACTCAGCACAGCAATATGGAAGGGTATATGGGGAAGATAAACTACATTGTAAATGAACTGGCCCAAATTGGTGACAAAATTGATGATGGCGATTTGGCTATGGTTCTTTTGGGTGGATTACCAGAGGATTGGGACACCGTTGTCTCAACCATATGTAACCTGCCTGATTCAGACTTCACGAGACCGCCACAGTTAAAAGACGGCTGTTGGCAGAAGCAGAAAGACGTTCGTCTAATCCCCCAAAAGATGAGGGTGCCATGGTCGTTAATGCCTCTTCGAAGCCCATTGAAACAGAAAAACAATTTAAAGCAAAGGTTGTTTGTTTCAAATGTGGAGATAAAGGCCATTATGCAAGGGAATGCAGGAAGAAAGGAAGGAATGAACAATGACCAAAGAGGTTTGACCAAAACAAAGGCGTAAATATGTCGGCAATGTGCAACACTTTGTTTGGAGCTACCGCCGAGACCTGGATCATAGATTCTGGAGCGACGCACCATATGACTCCCAAGAGAGATTACTTCACATGTCTGAAAGGGTGCACAAGCAATATGAGTTCCATCACGATTGCGAACGGCTCTTCTATAGAAGCATGTGGTATCGGTACTGTCAGTGCCAATATTGTTGGACACAAGGGAGATGCCAGCAATATGGTTACCCAGAACACCTTGTATGTTACAGATAAGCGTCACAGTGTTCTGTCTGTGCTCCAAATGATAGAAAACGGTAGAAAAGTTGTCTTCAACAAGAGTGGTTGCCACATTATGGACATGAAAGGTAAACTCTTGATAGAGGGAAATAAGTTGGGTAGACTTTACTACGTCCAGACTACTCCATCCTCTCCGATAGATCAGAATGATCATGTTTCTCTTGCATCTGAATGCAAGGAAGAGATTACACTGGAACTTTGGCACAAAAGGCTGATGCATGTAAATGCATATACGATAGCAAAGATGGCCAAGAACCAAAGCGTAAGAGGATTTAATTGCAGCCCGGCAAAGCCAGAAAAGTGCGAAGACTGCTTGATCGGCAAGTCTTACCGTCTGCTATTCCTTCAACACTCACACAAGGAGGAAAAAGAAAGCATGCCGTTGGACTTGGTGCATGCGGATTTGATGGGTCCACTCGACGTATTGATCTGGGGAGGAGCCAAGTACGTCTTAACCATCATTGATGAATCTACGAGATATACAAGTGTATTTTCCTGAAAAACAAAGGCGAAACCCTGGGAAAAGTCAAAGAGTGGATTCAAGAATCTGAGAAACAAACCAGCCGGAAACTAAAACGAATACGTACGGATAATGGCTTGGAATTTTGTTCCAAAGAATGGGACACTTTCTGCACGAGCGTCGGAATAGTTCATGAACACATTATGACGTATACACCTCAACAGAATGGTGTGGCAGAAAGAATGAATAGGACACTCCTAGATCTTGTCAGGAGCACTATATCTGGAAGTGGTCTGCCAAAGGCTTCCTGGGCGGAGCTGACTTACACCGCAGCCTATGTCAGGAACAGAGTTCTCAACAATCACAATGGTGAAAGCACGCCATATGAACTGTGGACAGGGAACAAGCCTAGTCTTAAACACATTAGAGCTATTGGCTGTCAAGTCTTTGTCCATATTCCAAGACAAGTCCGTAAATCCAAACTCGAAAGAAGAGCTGTCAAAGGTAACCTTGTTGGATATGCACTCAGAGGACGTGGCTACAGAGTGTGGATTCCTGAGATGAAGAAAGTGGTGGAATCTCGGGACTGTGTCTTCAAAGAGAGTGATGTATCGAGGAACGACAGCAACCGGGAGGTGCTTCCATCAGTTGAACACTACAGCTATGGGACTCAACGGGAGATTGTAGAGTATCCAGTGTCTTTATTAGATCAAGAAGACGTGACACCTACAGAAGAGGACAGCCATAATGAAGATACTGTAAAGCCTTCTCCTACTCGATCTCATCCAATGATTCTAAGGAACCAGATAAATGCTCAGAACTCAATTGCACTCCTCAGTACCGAAGTAAATAAGGAAGATCCTACTTCGTATAAAGAAGCTATCCAAGGCCCTGAAGCTGAGCATTGGCTTGAAGCAATCGAAGAAGAATTGGAGTCCTTGAGAAAGCACAATGTTTGGGAACTAACAGAACTACCAAAAGACTCTGCCCCAATTGCTTGTAAGTGGGTACTACACAAGAAGACCAACGCCGAGGGTCAAGTAGTAAGATACAAGGCCCGACTTGTGGCAAAGGGCTTCACTCAACAAAAGGGAATCGATTATGATGAGATTTACTCACCTGTTTCAAGTTTTGAAACGACAAGACTGCTCACAGCAATAGGTGTTGAAAATAACTGGTTCATAGACCAATATGACGTGAAAAGTGCTTATCTCTACGGCAAGCTTGACCGAGTGATCTACATGGAACAACCAGAAGGCTTTTTTAAACCTGGTGAGGAACATCTTTACTGCCAACTCAAAAGGTCTCTGTACGGACTGAAGCAAAGCGGCAGATGTTGGAAAAAGTGCCTTGATGAGTGGTTGAAGAAAAAGGTATTTGTGAGGAATCCAGTTGACCCTTGTGTCTACAAGCTCAAGCTGAACGAAGGAATGATAATCTTATCATTATACGTGGATGATATTCTTACTCTGACGGAGAATCAAGAAGTGAGAGAAAAGTGCATTGAACTGCTGAGAGGTCACTTCGAAACAAACTACATCGGACCAGTATCCTACCTGCTTGGTGTCAACTTCACTCGATCAAAGGGTGGATGCGTAACTCTAACACAAAGAGCCTATATAAAAAGTCTACTGGAACGGTTCAATCTTCAGGAAGGAAAAGAAGTCTCAACGCCGATGGAAACCAGACCAGAACTTCTTGAGGAAGAAGATGAAGAAAACTGCCAAGACCTTCCCTACCGTGAACTAATTGGTGGTCTGCTCTACATTTCAAGGCGGACAAGGCCAGACATTGCCTATGCAGTAAGTCAATTGGCTCGCTATTGTTCAAAGTACACTAGAAAACACTGGGTTGCTGCGAAACGAATTTTAAGATACTTAAAATCTTCAGAGCATCTAGGCATCACCTATAGACGGACTGGAGAACAACTGTGTGTCTATTTGGATGCAGATTGGAGAACCAACCTGGAAGACAGAAAGAGCACATCGGGTTACGTAGTGATGTTTGCAGGCGCTCCAATCCTATGGCGAAGTTCAAAGCAAACACTCTACCGCCCTCAGCACAATGGAGGCGGAATACATTTCCCTATCATCGTCAGTCAGGGAAGTGACATGGATCAGAGAGTTCCTGAACCATTTGGATATACCAAATAATATAGTTGAGCCAACTCCGGTGTGGTGCGATAACCAAGCGGCTATAGAACACGCCAAGAGCTACATTAGCCGATCCAAGACCAGACACATCGCTATTAGATATCACTTTGTCAGAGAAAAGGTGGATGACGTTGTGATTCAACTGGACTATGTTACAAGTGGAAGAAACCTAGCGGACATTTTGACCAAGCCACTGGGGAGAAACCTACACGAACTTCATCGTTCGAGACTCTTGAGCGGCGAAGTGATCCATGAATAGGAGGTCACTTCGAGGGAGGAGATTGCTGGCTCGGCAAACCTGGAGCTGACGTCACTTCCTGTTGATGCAACCCTTGCAAGGCCGCGTAGCCACGAGACTTATTCTTTCTTTTTTCTCCATTTTTACTTTTTAATCTATATATAATCCCTTTACCTTGTAGTTAATTAAATAATAATTAACGTTGAGCGCTGTGTGTAATCAATTGGAATACAACCGTTTCAATAGCTTCAACATTCTGCAAAACCGTAACAGCCACTGACTTGCATGTCGATGGTCTTCCACTGCGAGGTTTTGCTTCCAGAAATCCAGTTTCCTCAAATTTTTTTATCATTCGCCTTAGAGAGTAGCAATTCATGGGTCCTTGACCGCTTCGAATATCTTTGAAGGAACAAAACGCTCGTAAAGCTTCAGTGGCAGATTCTGAATAGCAATAAAAAAAATTCACCAAGAGTGCTCTATTCTGTAGTAACGGCATTCCAGGGGGGTGGGGGGGGGGGGGAAAGTCCGACCCACCTCCTTGCGGTCCCCCCTGAACCCTTGGAATATTTGACCAAATTCTGGTTTGTTTCCAAGGTGACTAACGTGGCAACGGCACCCATTTTCCAATGAAGAGCACAACCCATATCTTCAGTAATGCTACCGCGTCCGGGGTAACCGCCGCGTCAGGAGCTGCAGCCCGTGCTCCTGATGAGAAATCTACTACGAGGACACAATTAAATCTATTACAGCTCAATATAAATGGCACCCAGAGGAAAACTGAAAAGCTGACATGTCTTCTCCGTGACAACAATGTACATATTGCTTGTCTTCAGGAGACAAAATTGAATCAGAATCTGAGATTCAATATCAGAGGTTATACAAAACTACGAAAGGTAGACCGGGAATATTTGGAGGAGGACTTGCCGTTTTGATTAAAACTCTAGAAATCAAATTTAATGAAATCGCCTATAATTAGAGTAAGCCCAATATAAATATCCCATTGCATCCTGAACACAATGGTGTTTACCCGCATTGCTCTAGCGCAAATATTCGCAGAGTTATTAATTTTTAAAGTTGTGAGGGGGTTTGGATCACCCTGTACATACAGGGTAATCCAAAAGTCCCTCACAACTTTAAAAATTAATAACTCTGCGAATATTTGCGCTATAGCAATGCGGTAAACACCATTGTGTTCAGGATACAATGGGATTGTTTATGGCAAATAAGTAAAAATTCGAAATTAATTTTAGTTACAATTTTATTCGCTAGATGGCGCACTACCAGAATCAGAGATTCAGCGACCACATTGTTTGATAAATTGAAAAATATAACTGATCGACACGTATTTTTCCTTTTTTGAATACCAGGAAAAAACCCATATAATATCAAATAATAAATTAATAAAACACCATTTTGCCAAGGTAGAAAAATTGGTTGACGAATTTTAAATAGAATCTGAGATATGTAGAATAGGTATATGCAAATTAAAACATGTAGCAAAAAAAAAATGATATTTTAGATGCGGTTTGCTGGAATCCTCTCAGCTATTTAAATTTCGAAGATAATAAATTTCTACTTTTTTTAATTCAACTCTCTCTCAGTATCGATTATATTTATTTTAATCAATTTGAAAAATATTTATCTATCTCTGATGATTTATTTTACTCTGGAATGTCGTTGTTGTTTTTGTTGTATCCAATAAAGAGCCTCAGATGTCTCCATGCATCTCTATCACAGCAGCAGCAGCAATGTCCACTATCTTGGGTGTGTAAAGCTGCTGCTCTGGGTCCATGTCAATTTTCTGCAAGGCTACGGGCATGACAATATGTGGGTAAGTGTTAGTTCCAAACCAGGACAGTAGTTGCATGTTCTATAGGTTCTTGTGCCATCTGAATGTATTGTATTTCTTTATAGTGTTTTATTCTAAGTCTTGTTATAGTTTTGCCATTTTTCTCTCAATTTTATTTCACATTTTGAACTTTTCTTATTTTTTGTTTGGTTATATTGTATTTTGCAAAAGCATTAGCGTCAAAAAAAATGACATTTGTTCTTTCCTTCGGCTCAACTTTCTGGCTTCCTTTGCCAATTTAACTGCCATTTCATTAACCCCGATCCCAGAATGGGAAGGAATCCATTGTAGAATGTAGTTATTCTCCAATGATTCCAGTTGGGTAAGTAACTAGTGTATTTTCTGTGTGATTTTAGTATTGCCCTTCTGAATTGCTTCTAGGTCGGATATTAAATCGCTGTATATTAAAATTCCTTCTGCTTGATGCAGGGATGGTTGTTTAAGGCATACATCAAGAGCTTTCCAGATATCTGTCAGTTCACAAGTGAAGTTTGCCGATATATTTCCTTCTCCTCCTTTGTTTTTAATGTGTTTTCCATCTTGCAGTATTATGTTAATTCCGGCCCCTCCATTACTCAGGGTCAGGTCTGATGATCCATCTGTATATACTGTTAAATAATTTCTCTGATCGCATAAGCCAATTGTGTCAAGTCCTTTCTTTTTAAGTATGTTTTTGTTCTCTTTTTTTATTGCAGGGTTCATTCAGGTTAAGATTGATGATTGCATTTGATGGCAATGGGGTAGGAAATATTGGTTCTTCATGAATTTGAAATTCATTATGTTTCATATTATGCCCTTTCTAATGTTGTTGTCGTAGTGAAGTGGTGAATATCTTTTGAATCTTTCTTTTTGTGTCCAGTTTAAATAGGTTCTATGGCATATGTGTTCGGTTTCTTTACTTTTTAAGCTATTGGTGAATATTATTGTTTTTAATTGTCTTCTGCTTTCGAGTAGGTCTAGACCACATTCTCTCTGAATTTTCTCATTGTTGGTGGATGAAATAGCACCAGTGATTATTTTGGCCGCTTTTGCTTGAACACTGTCTAGTCTCCTTTTTAGTGATGAACTTGAGGGAGCCCAGACGGGTGTTGCCTATTCCATTTTTATTAAGGTAATATATGTTGTTCTTATTTTTGGGTTTTGCTCCCCAATTTGTTCCACATAGCCTTTTCAGAATGTTTAGGTTTCTGGTAGCTCTTTTTGAGGTGCTAATTATGTATTCTGTAAATCGTAATCCCTTATCAAGTATCACACCTAGGTATTTTGGAGATCTATTTTTATCAATTATTTGGTTGTTTATGCTTATTTTGGGGTTAAATATATGCCTTTTTCCCTGCCAGTGGAGAAGACGCATAGGTTTGTTTTTATTGGGTTTATGGTCATTTTGAGTTTCATTGCCCACTTCTCCAGTCCTCTCATTGATGTGTTCAGTATTTTTTATGATTTTTCTATACCGCTACTTGTGTGCCATATGGCTATATCATCTGTATAACAGGCAACCTTTGTGTCTTCAGTGAGGTAAGGATGTTGTCGTTAATGTTGTGTCGTAATTTGACCTACATCAACTAAAACCTGACCATGACTCTTTTTTTAGCTCTTATTCTTTTGGTTTGACCAACAACAAATGTCCAATTTATATACACATATATTCTTACATAGAAGCATAGAGCGCTTCTGCCGTCAAAATAAACGTCAAAAACGGACGCCATCTATTGACTGTCGTCGCAAACTAGCGGCCTCGGGTCGGTGACAAAGCCATAACACCAGCTCTGGCAATTTGAGAAGCGTCCATCTAGAGACCATGGTTTCGGGCTAATGGCCCTCGTCAGTCTAGAGCGGATTTTATTCCATGAGATCCACACGGGATCTAAAGGAATCTTCACAATCTACCAAAGAGGTGTTTTGCTGGCAAGGTGGCTGAGCCAAATCTATGGCTATAATATATATGGAAAAATTGGGGGGAGGAAATTGATCCATAAAAGCATAGGGCGCTTCTATGGATCAATTTCCTCCCGGCAATTTTTCCATCTATATTCTAGCCATAGCTTTGGCCCAACCACCTTGGTTGAAGACAACCAAACTCCAAACTTAATTCCTCTTTGATCTTATAATAAGGAGCTAGTGGATTTTACCTCGGTACCCTTGTGAATTTCCACACACACACACACACACGCACACACTCGAGCGTGCGGCCGCGTTTTCGCGAGCTCCGCCGTTTTCGCCTCTGGAGTGTGTGTAAAAGGCGATTGCCAATACGAGTTTGGTATCAAAATAACCCTCTCGATACGCTGAACAAGTGCCTGAGAGGCCCAGCACTGGATCAGAACCAGGCTAGAAGTTTTCGCCGGAAAACATGCAAAATACAAAAGAAAATTCTTCTAAAAATCAAAAGAATGCATATTCGCCGGCAGGCGACATGCATGTAAATTTAACCGCCGCGCGTGACGTCACGGCGCCAACGACTGCTGCCTCTCTCAGCGAGAATCCAGCTAACCCGGCCTCGCTCAACTGGGCCGACAGCGAGATGGCGGAGGTGGGCGCCAACGACGATTTCATCGTCGTGAAGGGCAAGAAGAGGCGCTGCGGCTCAACGTCAACTGAGCACGCTGCAAGGCAGCCCAATAAGCCTGGAGACCAGCGCACCTCCCAGCAGCGGAAGGGCCGAGAGCAGTGCCGCCTCAGGAGATCAAGGCGACACGCGCGAACATCGCCGCAGCCAGGGCGAGGCAGACCTCTTCCACCCACGAGAACTACGTCTTCGTGGAGCTGTGCCCAGGCATCCCGGACTACTCCTACCTCCGGGCAATGAGAAGGCTATTCGGAGGGCCTGGAGGCATAACACAGTTCAACAAGATGAAAAGCCACTACATCGTGGGCTTGGAGACCAAGGATCTTGCGCGCCGTCTAGTTGAAGGCGGCCTAGAGATCGAGGGAACGACCCTTAGGGTCTTCCCCTACCGCAAGAGGGCCGAGCGAATCATCATCGCCAACCTGCCCGGCTTTGTGGAGGACAGAACCGTCGTAAACGCCCTGGGCCCATACGGGAAGGTCACCTCCATCGCCCCCATCATGGTCAAAATGGGGGAGTTCACCTTTACCGACGGCCGCCGGGAGGCCTCCATCCTGCTCAACGACGGCATCAAACTGGACAGGCTGCCCACCTGCCTGGAGATCCAGTCCAAGGGAGACACCCTGCAGGCCTTCCTCTCCTTTGGCATCAAATGCTCAAAATGCGGGAAACAGGGCCACCGCAGAGCCAACTGCCCAGCGCTCGCCAGGCAAGGGAACTGCAGCCCCAGGCAAGCAGCGTCTCCCACCGACGCAAGGCCTCCCCCCCCTCCTCCTCCTCCTCAGCAGCCAAGGAAGCCGGCACCGGCGCCCGCAACACCGGCGTCCCCTGTCCAGCCGGCGAAGACATCAACAGAGGCTCCGGCGATCCCCTCGGCGCCTCATCCTGCCGAACCGATGGATCTCACCCAGCCCGCCCATGCCGCCCTCCCTGCTCCCCTGGCTGCCCCGCGGCCCCTCGAGCCTCGCATCTCTCCGCTCGACCACGAGATGTCGGTGGAGAAGCTGACCTCGCCTCCCTCCACGCCTGCCCGGGGAGAATCCGCACTCAAACAGCTGCTGAAGCACATCGAGGAGACCCCACCCTTTCCATCGACTGGGACAAGCTGCCCGGCCTTAACTGCAAGGACGCACAGCAGCTCCTCACCTCTGAAACCACCATGAAGAGGCTAGCGCCCACGTTGACAGAGGCACAGATCGCCACCCTCGACAAGTTGCACGAAACCTTCAAGGCCTCGTGCCCAGACTCCAACTCCACCATCCGCAAGACCCCCAGAAGACCAGGAAGGTGCTGCGTGGCCTACAGCGCCAATGAACCACCGCGTCGCCACCATCAACGCGCGAAATCTCGCCACTCGGGGGAGGAGCCTTGCCCTTTGTCATCTCCTCAGGCAACATCACGTGGACATCGCGTTTGTCCAGGGGACAAACGCATTTCATCTGGGCAGCAGCCAAGACCTCTGCCTCGGCTACAGCGCTGTTGTATTGGCCCATCCCGTAGCCATCTCGGGATCCAGACTCGCCTGCGTCTTCGGACCAGGCGTAGCCGTGCTACAACAGCGCATCCTGTGGCCGGGCCACATCGCCTTGGCAACCATAGATGTCCACGGCGAGGAGATGACGGCCTTCGCCGTTCATCTGGCGCATGAACCCCGGGAGAGAAACCGGCAACTGGAGCTCCTGGCGGCGACAACGGCACAGGAGGAGGAGGGGGCCTGCTGGATCATCGGCGATTTTAATATCAGGGATCGGGGCCCCTCATCATCATCATCGTCGGATGCCTTCGCCGCTCTACTGGACCTGGCCGCGCTGGTCGACGTGGCCACCCAGTTCGACGCCGCCCACCTGCCCACCAGAGTCGCCAGGCACGACGACCAAGTCGAATCCAGCCGCCTGGACCGGATCCTTGTCTCTGCTGGAGTCCTGGATCGCGTGTCCATCTACGCGACCAGCCACTACCACCTCTCGGACCACCGCCTCGTGCTGCTCCAGGTGGGCCCGCCCACCACCGCCGTCTCCTCCCCCACCCAGCCTCGCTTGGCGGCGATGCTCCGCTCGGGCCTCTTTCTCGATCATCTGGCTGGCTACATCCGGGAGCTCGAGGAAGAAATGGCGCACGATGACGACGACGGGATCCTATGGGACAGGTGGACCACCATCAAGGCGGGACTGCTGGCGGAGGCCAGATCCCTGCACGATCCGCGCCACGCTGCCAGCGACAGCTACATCTACAGGGCAAGGCGCTATATCGCGGCGCAGCTCGAGGCCTCCTCCATCCGGGCCGACTACCCATCGCTGCCGGACCTAGCACGCGCCATCCGCCTCCTACGCCCGGTTAGCGTCATCAGGGACGAGCAGGATAACATTATCGAGGGCCCCGAGCTTCCGCGGAGGGCGTTCGCGACCTTCCAGCCCCGCTTCGCCCGTCCCACCAGCGATCCAGCTGCGGGAGCTGCCTTCATCGCCAGCAGAGCGCCCACCACCACCCGCGAGCTGAGTGAGGAGGACCCGCTCCACCGGCCGGACATCAGCCCCAGCGAGATCGCCAGCGCCATCGCGGAGAGGCCCCCGGCTGGGATGGCTTGCCGTGCGAGCTCCTCGTCGCCTTGAGCGAGGACTTCTTCGCGGAAGCTCTGGCCCGGGTGTTCGCGGCATCACGGCTCCGCGGTACCCTGCCTCCGTCGACGAGGCGCAGCTCCATCTGCCTCGTGCCCAACGCCCGCGGAGGTCGCGGCCTTGATGGCTACAGGCTCGTCGCGCTGCCCTCGGCCGACTACAGGGTCCTGGCCGCCATCCTTCACCGGCGCCTCAAGCCCCACCTGCGGACCCTTGTGCCGGAATGCCAGACTTACGCCGTCCCCGGGAGGTCCCCGTCATGGAACATCGCCATGGTGACGGACGCCGTCGAGGAGGCCACCGCCCTGGGCTCGCCGCTGGCCGTCATGGGCGTATACCTGGAGTCCGCCTTTGACTCACTAGACCGCGGCTTCTTGGAGTCCCTGCTAACGTCCCTCCGCCTCCCGCCGGCATTCAGGGCCTGGATTAACATCCTCTACGCCGGGGCGGACGCCACCATCCGGGCCGGAGGCTTCTACACCACCGCCTTCCCCCTCCTCAACGGCCTAAGACAGGGTTGCGCCGTGAGCGCCGCACTTTTTAGCATCGCCACGGGGCCGCTGCTACGTCGCCTGGAGTTGACCCTCGGCGTGGGCAACGTCATCGCCTACGCCGACGACATCGTCCTACTTTTACATCGCGACGAGGACTTCGAGCGGGTGGCGACCGTCTTCGAAGACTATAAGCAGGCCTCCGGAGTTGGCGTGAACCTCCAGAAGAGCGCTGGCCTCTGGTGCGGCCACTCCCCTCTCGGCGCCTCCTGGTCGACCACCTCCATCAGGGTCCTCGAGCTCGACATCGCCCCCAAGAGCACCGTCGCCCACCGGGAGCAGCATCTCCTGGCCCTCCTGGAGACTGCATGCCGCAGATGGACGCCCTTCACCCGCGGCCTCTCCCTCGTCGGGCGAGCAAGAGCGGCGAACACGCTGGTGGGCTCTGTCATCCAGCACCACCTGCATGGCTATTTACCATCATCCCCGACCATCGCCAAGCTGCAGGCCCGACTGGCGAGATTCGTCTGGGGACAGGACCACACGGCGTGGCTTCCCGCCGATGTCATGGCGAGGCCAGTTGCCATCGGAGGCCTCGGCCTCCTCGACCTCGCGACCCAGCTCCAGCTCGCCTGCCTCAAGGGGGTGCAGGTCGCGCTCCGCGGGGGCAGAAATGCCTTCAGCTGGCTGGTAGAAATCGGTGAGGCCTGGATCCACCCTCCACCGGACGGCACCCGTCTCCAGCCCCGCCGTCTCCGGCTGCTGAAGCTCTGGGAAGAGGCCTCCAACATCCTGAGCCTCAACCATCGGGCGCTCCCCACGGCTCAGCTGCTGGACCTCACCATCATCGGCGGCTGACGGTTCCTCCGCCCTCCCAACCTCCTGACCCCCGCCCGCTGGAGCGGAGCCCGAGTCCGGGACCTCATCGAGGAGGAACACCTCATCGCCCTCCCTACGCGCTCGGCCCTGGCTGACGCCGCGGCCCTGGGCGCCTTCTGTCGGAGGCTGACCTCCGAGAACGCCGTGGGCTTCGGGGCGGAGTCCACGCCTTTATCCAGTTCCCTTGCTGCGGCCGTGGTGCTGCGTGGGACGGCTACGCCGTTCCTCAATGGCCTCACGACCCGCTCGGCCCTACGGGCCTTGGATCGTCCGCGCCTCGCCGCCACGCCCATCTCCAGATTCCTGGCGAGATAGACGCCCACCATCAATCCACCATCCAGGATCAACTGGGCCTCGCTGCGGCGCTGCGTCTACGCGGGCCACGAGGCCGACGCGGCTCTCAAGTTGGCCCTCCACGCCCTGCCCCATCCGGCCCATCCTGCCTCGGTCGGCCCCTCCTGTCCTGCCTGCGGGTCCATCGACCGCTTCCTCAGCCACCGTTACTGGTGCTGTCCCTCCATCAGGCCCCTCATTAGAGAGGCCTTCAACATCATAGGGCGCCCCCCCTGACCTGCAGGCTTGGATCTCCGGCGGGTCCGGCCTTGAGGACGACGCCCTTTCAATCCTGGCGTCGGCAAAGTTGCGAATCTATCGCTACTTTGTCCATGTTGGGCTCGGAGAAGCGGTGGAGGACCCGCTCATCGCCTGGTCCAGGACCCTCCAGCACCGAAATCTTCTTCCTTTATCCCCCTTGTAAATTTGTATCATATATGTATATATTTAATTCTTCATGTAATATATTTCTTTTCTTCTCTTTCTCTCTCTCGTTGCTAAAATGATGTAAAATTGTCTAGAAGACAATAAATATTTTTTAATTGTCAAAATTGTCACACACACACAGTTGCCTTCTCTAATATTCCTTAATACTATAGATAGTATTTTATCTCGGGACGTCTCAAATGCCACCTCCCTAAAAGAGAACGAAACCTCATTCAACTTGCTGAGAAGAAGTACCTGGTCTTCATCAAGAGACTCCCTGACACTCGATTCTAAAGGAAGACGTGACAATACGTCAACATTGGAATTATCACTAGTTTTTAAAATTCCACAGTATAATTAAATGCGGATAATTTTAAGAACCATTTTTTAAATTATGGATGCTGCACATATAGGAATTGGTTTCTGAGGTGAATATATATGAATTAAGGGTCGGTTGTCTGTGATCAATACAAATTTTCGTCCCAGTAAGTATTTTCTGAATTTCTCAACGCCATATGTTATGCTCAAGTACCGTTTTTCCGCTTCAGTTAATGTTCTAGAAGCAAAAGCTATAGGGAATTCTTCCTTTCTATCATTTCTAAGACTCAGAATTACGTCCAGTCCATAGCTCGACGCGTCACAAGCCAGAACCAATTCTTTGTTTGCATCGTAATGTGTGACAAAACAGACTTATCAGTTAGTAATGATTTACATTTTAAAAATAACATTCGATGTTCTTTCGTCCAATTCCATCTACAATTTTTTTTCAAAAGTTGATAGAACGACGCTAAAATGTTTGCTATATTCTTTATGAATCTAGAATAATAAATTAAGAGTCCAGTGGAAGATCTTAATTGTGAAACAATTTTAGGTCCAGGCGCCTCTATCATTGCTTTAATTTTATTTTCAAAGGGATGCAGTACACATTTATCAATTTTAAACCCTAAATATTCCATCGAATCCCTTTTAAATTTACATTTATCTCTGTTAAACTTTAAACCTTTTTCTAGCAATCTTCTAAACACTAGATCCAACTTTTGTTCATGATCATCAAAGTCTTTTCCTGCAACCAAAATATTATCTATGTAGCAGGCCAAACCTGGTAAATCAATAAATGGACCTTCCATAATTCTCTGAAATTTATTTGGTGCTACCGCTACGCCATATGGTAGTCTTTTATAAGAAAACAACCCCTTTGTTGTGTTTATATCAACAACAGCTTTGGCTTCTTCCGCTACATTACTTGTAAGTAAGCCTGTGATACGACTAGAGTCGAAAATACGGTGCTTGTAGATAATTTTGAAAAGATCTCATCGATCGATGAAAGGGGATACCTATCTAATTCTGTTGCTTTATTAGCCGTACATCTAAAATCACCACCCATCCTTACACTACCACCCTTTTTTAATACCGGTACTATTGGAGCGGCCCAATTTTCTTGAACTATAGGTTCTAAAATGCCAGAATTCACTAAACGATCAATTTCATTCGCTACTTTGTTTTTAGAGGAAAGGTAAACTTCTGACCTTACAAAACACAGGAGTCGCATATTTTTCTAAATAAAAATTTATTCTAACATCTTTTAGACAGCCTAAATCTGTCGTAAAATACTACAAAATCTTTGTTAAACAAATCTGCATACCTATCCATCAATCTATTTCTATCAGATTAATTATTTTAAATTTTAATGCTAAACAATTTTGAATAATCCAGTTTTAACTGTTTAAGCCATTCTCTTCTTAATAAAATTACCTGGAATTTTTCATTTACAACTATTAATCCTAAATATTGGTTGGTTTCTTTTACAAACACATTTATTTGACCTATATTCTCTATTGATTTATCACAAAAGGATTTTAATCTTAAATTTGTTGGAAATAATTTTTTACCTTGCCAATAAATCTTATAAATATCTTTAGGTATTAACGTAACTGGACTTCCTGTATCTATTGTAAGAGCACAAAGAATAATCATCTACTGTTAAATTTATTGTGGCATCAGTTTTGCCTTGTACAGAATATATAGAGTCCTTTTGTACAAATTTACATCCCCCCATTTTTATTAGCTTTGCAGACCCTACTTAAATGACCCAGTTTTTACATTTTAAAACCAGTCTTTGTTCTATGATGTTCTATGAAGGAAAACAGAGGCCACGTGAGAATGTATTTCACCACATCTATAACACATTATTTCTCCTCTTTGCCTGAAAGGCCTGTGCTGCGCCGTACTATTATTTTACTCACACTTTTTATCCTTTCCATTTACAGGGGATATCTTGGCCACTAATTAATCTTGTAATTCTGTTGTATTTATCTCCGCCAGTTCGAACGAGATCGCCACTGCATAAACTTTATCCAGGGTGACATCGTCGTCCTCTTGTAGTAGCTTCATTTGCCGGCTTTCCGACTTGATTCCAGCCACAAAACGGTCTCGCAACATGGTTCCCAGCATATCGCCGAAATTACAATTTAGTGTTTAATGTTTCAATTCTCTAAGATATTCCGAAATTGATTCTCCTTCCTGTTGAATTCTCTTCAAAAATCTGCACAGCTGTGGTATCACTTTCTTCTTTGATTCCAAATGCAGCTTAATTCTTTGAATGATAGTATCAGAGGGTAGATCTTGGGGTCTGACCTGAACCTTTATCCTTCTTCCCCTTAAGAAGTCTGCAATCCAGATTAAGGTTTTTCCTCTTACTCCGATGTTGTGCAGCCTTTCGAATAATTTCTCCCTTTACACTCGATCAAAAGCTGAGGTCATATCCAGGAATACGGCTGTTGTCTTCTTTGGCGGTTTTTCCGAGAAAGAATCTCTTATTGATTGACAGAAGTAGAACAGTTGATCAATTGTACAGTGACGCGATCTATAGGCAGTTTGGTAAAAGTTTATTTTATTATTGTTAGTGAGCCAGACTATGAGCCTAGAGTGGATAATTACACTGCAATATATCGTCATGACCCACCAAGACTACCATTTATCTTATACCCCGTTTCCCTGGGGAAAGTTATATTACAACAACATATTTCGATAAGCCTGTGGTGAATTATACACACACAGCTTAATAAAGACCACCGGTCTTATTCATCACAGGAAGAAAGGAAGCATAGATGGAGCCCCTGTACTACAGGCAGCGCAGCACCCAACAACTGCCTCCAGGTCTGACGCATGCCCAGTGGCCACATATTCCTTCGTGCATACGTCAAGGTTACCCTCCGATAAATAATATAAATAGAATAATGATCTAAATACTTAGAGACCCACTATATCGAAACCCGACATTTCACTCTCCTCCCATTGGTTTACGATTAGTAAACAACGGCCTTCATATTGGAACGCCGCTAATTGGAGTGGGGAGCTCCTTTAAGAAGGAGCGCTCAACCATCCTCTAATTAATTTTTCTTCCAATTCACAGAGAAAGACGCCGTCCTTGACATTTGAAATAATTTGACGTCTATTTTATAATTTCATTTGTGATTTCTTCCAACTATTTTTTGCGTCTATTCAGGTGGAAACTTTAAGGAAATTTTCCATCGGCAATTCCCAACCATATGTTTCTACACTTTCAGTTTTAAATGAGATTTGGACGATAATTTGAATTTTGTTCTAATTCCACGTGGATTCTTGAGAAAATATTATTCAGAATGATCTATCTTTCGAATAATCTCTAGAAAACTTCCAAAACCTAATCTAGAATAAAATATTAATCAACGAAACATTTAATATCCTTTATATATATCCTATAATTCAAACTAAAAATATATAATAGGATGTGCATTAGATATTCTCAAACACTAGAGACTTAAAGTCTTAAAATTTACCAAGTGATGTTGCGAAAAACATCTTCTCTATGTGGTTGGAGCGTCATTGCCGAATATGAATGCCCCGTACAGGCACAATCTCTATTTCCACAACTTAATCAATATAAATGTCCACATGCTTTTTTTTACTCCATAAACGTCGCTAGAATACACATTTGACTTATCCTGAAGACATTTGGTCACAATATAGTAATATGCTAGTATTGATAATTCCTTACTTATTCAAATATGTTGTCGACATTCCCCTAACTTTTTTCCTAACTTCTCACCGCTTCTGATAATAAGTAGAACCCTTGGGGGTAGGTGGAAGGATGATCAGGACCAGGGGTCGGCAAATTGCGGCTCGCGAGCCACATGCGGCTCTTTGGAGGTGAAGTTGTGGCTCGTTATATAGGTAAATATTATTTGTGAGAGTATATACTATTTATTGTTCAAAAACACATTTTGTGGCTCTTCAAAAATTTGAAATTTTATAAATAGTAATTTTTGACTCTTCCGACTCAAAAGATTGCCGACCCCTGGTCTAAACCGTTGGTTTCCGACGGCTACGACCCGGGTTCGATTACCGCATTTGACACTTTTTTTTTATAAAAAAATGCTCCAATGACCCCAATTCTTGAAGAAGTCCAACCCCACCAGCGAGTGCAAGTAACCAAATGGGGCTCTGGCATATTTCTAAGTGCAATTATCATGGCCTGTACTACCTGACTAGGAATAAGCAAAAGAAAAATAGAATTCGTTGATCACAACATTATAGGTTGAGTAAACATCCACTCGGGCCGGGTGAAGTCAGGTGATTTGCGAGTCTTAATTATTTAAAAAAAAAATTATAAAGTTATTTGATTTATAAAAGTATATATTCTTCTTGGGAAATTTCATATGTTGTCTATTAAAACGGCTTAGCCACTTTACAGGTGAAATACCTCTTTCGGAGGATTTCATGAATTTCTTCTCATAAAATGAATTTCCTCCATAGACTGACTAGGGCCATATCAAGTAACCATGTTCTCCAAGTCGGCGTTATGAATTTTCCAAAGCTGGTGTTGTAGCTTTGTGACCGACCCAAGTCCGTTAGTTTGCGGAGACGAACAATAGATGTCGCTTAGTTTTAACGTCTTTTATGACGGGTGAAGCGGTGTTCATTTTGATATAATGTTGACATTTGGCGACAGGAACCCTCGCGAACCAACTGTCCAGCCTTGTGTTTGAAGTCTTGGTTCGGGGAATCATTGTCTGAAAAGCAAGACTTGAATCATCTACTTCTGGAATGCCAATTTTTTCGGAATTATAGGAAAATAAAATTTGGTGGCATCGGACAGCTACATGAATTCGTAGATGAGAAAATACAATATAAACATGTTTTGTTTCCACTTGGAAAATACGCAAGGAGGAAAGGCAGAATGAAGTTTTAACAAAACAATTTGTTATCGTTTGGTTTTAATTGAATAGAATGTTTGATAATAAATCAAAGAAACGAATGTACTTATCTTTGGTCAGGCAATTATCCCAAGCTTTACAAATGAATTTATTTTAATTTTCTTTACAATAAATATTTAAAGAATTTACAAAAGATTTAAAGCCGCAGCTTAAAGGCCTTGTTCTTTAGTGGCGACGGTGCTAAGAATGCCGAAGGTCGAGAGACGCCCTCTGGCGGTGCAGCCAGTTGGCCTCCCATTGGTCAGCGATGACGTAGTTCCTTCACCGCCGCGCGTTCACCGCCGCGCGCCGCCTTCTGCCACCTATGTTCAGAAAAAAACTAAACAAACATTACAATCAATTTTGTAGATATATGTGATGAGATCCTGGTAGCTCTCGTAGAATCCTGTCGACTAAAAATGTGATGAGGTATCCAGTCGACTTAAACTATGGTGTGAGTCCCTGTCAACTCTCGCTATACTGTGTTGACCGAGAAAAACAGTCAGGATGAGGAGTTTTCCAGTACCTCTCTGCACCTAGTAAGACCTTTCACAGTTCTCACAGAGTACAGGCAGTAGTGGTCGAGGCAGAGTGGAAAGCTTGGGGATGTCCACACAAAAAACGAAGACACAGTTGCACTAAGAAAGTTCCTTGAACAGATAAAGGTTGAGCTAGGAGCAAAAGATGGAGATAGAAGAGTTCTTACTGGTTTACATGGTGGATGAGGTGGACCTGGGGTACAACCGACGAGGGCTCACGCAGATGATGAAATGACTGTGAAGTGACTATCAAGTGACTGTATTTATAGGTTAAGACGGGGGCTTTAAATGCCTTTTCTGAGAAAGGGAGTATTGCATATCAGTACATGTAGAAAAAAGTACTACCTTTACAAGAGCTGCGAATGTTTGGTTACTTGAGCTAAAGGTTGAAGCTGGCGACCACCTTTACAAGAGCTGCGACTGTTTGGTTACTTGAATTTGAGGGTGAAGCTGTCGACCACATTTATTAGAGCTGCGATTCTTTGGTTACTTGAGCTAAAGAGTGAAGCTAGCGACCACCTTTACAAGAGCTGTGCCTGTTTGATGACTTGAGCTTAAGGATAAAGTTGGTGACCACCTTTAAAAGAGCTGCTACTGTTTGATTACTTGAGCTGAAGGGTGAAGCTGGCGACTACCTTTACAAGAGCTGCGACTTCTTGGTTACTTGAGTTTAAATTAACACAAAGCAATAACGCGCCATCTATACATATAAAATAAAAGGATTTAAAAGCGCGAATGTTTCTTTTATACATAAAACGAACTTCTACTGTCCTTACTGCGATGAAAAATATATCGGGAGGGCTTGGCTCATCAGTGGTGAACCCTCCCAGCGGTTTCGCCAATTTAATCCACCAGACCGCTTCTCAGAGCTCTAATACTGTATTAGATCATTCTGCTTTTATATGCTACACTGAAGGATGGAATCTTAGAAATGGTTTTCAAGTAAACTATGGACATAAGCTTATAGGACAGTAGAATTACATTCAAATATTTGCCTCGAGCAATGCTCTTCAGCAAACTATAAAGACAAGGCCATTAGGAATAAATTAACACAAAGCAATAACGCGCCATCTATACATATAAAATAAAAGGATTTAAAAGCGCGAATGTTTTCATCGCAGTAAGGACAGTAGAAGTTCGTTTTATGTATAAAAGAAACATTCGCGCTTTTAAATCCTTTTATTTTATATGTATAGATGGCGTGTTATTGCTTTGTGTTAATTTATTCCTAATGGCCTTGTCTTTATAGTTTGCTGAAGAGCATTGCTCGAGGCAAATATTTGAATGTAATTCTACTGTCCTATAAGCTTATGTCCATAGTTTACTTGAAAACCATTTCTAAGATTCCATCCTTCAGTGTAGCATATAAAAGCAGAATGATCCAATACAGTATTAGAGCTCTGAGAAGCGGTCTGGTGGATTAAATTGGCGAAACCGCTGGGAGGGTTAACCACTGATGAGCCAAGCCCTCCCGATATATTTTTCATCGCAGTAAGGACAGTAGAAGTTCGTTTTATGTATAAAAGAAATATTCGCGCTTTTAAATCCTTTCATTTTACTTGAGCTTAAGGGTGAAATTGGAGACCACCTTTACAAGAGCTGCGATTGTTCGGTTACTTGAGCTTAAGGGTGAAGCTGGCGACCTCCTTTACAAGAGCTGCGACTGTTTGGTTACTTGAGCTTAAGGCTGAAGCTGGCGACCACCTTTACAAGAGCTGCGACTGTTTGGTTACTTGAGATAAAGGGTGAAGATGGCGACCACCTTTACAAGAGCTGCGACTGTTCGGTTACTTGAGCTAAAGGGTTAAGCTGGCGACCACCTAACAATAGCTGCGACTGTTTGGTGACTTTAGTTTAAGGGTTTAGTTGGCGACCACCTTTAAAAGAGCTGTGACTGTTTGGTTTCTTGAGAAGAAGGATTAAGATGGTGACCACTTTACAAGAGCTGCGACTCTTTGGTAACTTGAGCTAAAGGGTGAAGCTTGCGACCACCTTTACAAGAGCTGCGACTCTTTGGTTACTTTAGTTTAAGGGTGAAGCTGGCGACCACCTTTACAAGAGCTGGGACTGTTCGGTTACTTGAGCTCAAGGGTGAAACTGGCGACCACTTTTACAAAAGCTGCCTCTCTTTGTTTACTTAAAGGGGGAGGAATTTATGGTGCTAGAATAGGAAAATTCGCTATTATATTGAAGAAACTATTTAAAAGCTAGATGAGGGCCTTGAACATCCGAACATCTATAGACGTGTGAGGAACAGAATTGTGTAAGATGGTGAAGATCAGCCAAGGCGTAACAAGTTTAAATATGATAAGACAAAGAGAAAACAAAATATTCATGTGTTAACTAAAATGCAGTTAAATATTTCAAATATTGAAATGTGTTAACTCATATTTGGATAATATTTATATATTAGAACTCCCTGATATCTCGCGCGATATCTCTCGTTTTCACTTTTATTTAAGAATAAAGGGCGTATATATTATAGGATATAATGTCCACAGTATTTCTCAAACCTATATAATGTGTTGTATTAGTTTCTGTTTTAATTGGTTAGGTGTGAATTTATACTTTGATATTTTTAGATCTACGTACCAAGAAGGAGTTGTCAGATTAGGACAAAAGAGCATGTATAGGGAAAAAAACTATTAAATTTTCAGAACAATTAATTGTTTTTTTTTTAGAGTTTAATCGTCACAAATTGAGAATGTCAATATGTCGTTGGACCCCCACTGGCCTGAATGCAGGCTGCCACCCAGCGTGTCATGGACTGATAAAGATTCCGGATGGTGTGCTGCGGGATTTCTTGCCAAATTGTCACCAACTGTCGCGCTAAATAGTCAACATTCTGGGATGGTTGCAATCGCCTTCCCATCACGTCCCAGATGTGCTCTATGGGCGAGAGATCAGGCGACCTTGCTGGCCACGGAAGAGTTCGGCAAGATTGAAGACAATCCATAGTAAAACGTGCCGTGTGTGGCCGGGCATTATCTTGTTGAAAAGTAAGCCCGGGGTGATGTGAGAGGAACGGCAACATAACAGGCCGTAGAATGTCATCTACGTACCGTTGTGCTGTCAGGGTGCCAGGAATGACTACCAATGGGATCCTTCTATCAAATGAAATATCACCCCAGACCATAACGCCCTGTTGTGGACCTGTATGGTGTTCGACAGTAAGGCCAGGATCCACACGCTGCCCAGGACGTCTCCAGACACGTTTGCGACGGTCGTTAGGACACAGTAAGAAACGGCACTCGTTACTAAAGACTATACGTCCCCAGTCAGCGCAGTTCCAAGTTGATCGCTCCCGACACCACTGTGTTCGGACTTGTCGGTGCACGGGTGCGAGGGGTAGGCATCGTAACGGTCGGCGAGCTCTTAGATTCCGCTCTCTCAGTCGCCTGTTGATGGTCATTTTAAACACTTGTGTGCCGATCACACGCTGGATGGTAGATAACGTGGATTCCGGTGCAGGGACAGCCATTCTGACAATTGCTCTGTCCTCCCGTTCTGTTGTTGCCCTTGGTCAACCGCTGCCGTCCTGACGTTGCATACTTCCGTTGTTGACCCACTTTTGCCAACATCGCCTAATAGCCGCATCACTTCGACACAGATGTTCCGCGATTAGTCGATTAGACCAACCAGCCTCTTCCAATCCAATGGCGCGACCAGTTTCAAACTCTGACATATGTTCGTAATGCGCACGAATCTTTCGGCGAGGCATTGATACAGTAGAAATAGGCGTACTGCTAAAATATTAAACGGAAATTTTGAAAATAAGCTCGTGCCGCGCCGAATATTGAGTCTAGAATGCTCGTGCTGGATGCGCAGTTCAGATGCGCTGGAGCTCTTGCTTTGCATAATTCGCCCACCAATGTTATCAGATTTGGGGCACACCAGCTCGAGCAAGTTCTGATAGCCGAACTGATGATGAGGCATGGGTTTTGTATCTATTGTGACCGGAGTCACAGGTCATTCTTATAGATTACTATTCGCGCAGTATATGAGAATAGTGAACAAACAATATTGACGAATAAACTTGTGCAAAATATTTTTATTAGATATATATTTCGCATATACCTTTAGAAACCCGAAACAAACTAGATCAATATTGTCACGATCAAATTTCCAAAAGAAAGATACACTATTTCTTGTCGAATCCTAAAGCCTCAAACCAGACTTAGGCCAGTCTTATGAGTACAATATGGGAGAAAAGTATACTTGTAGGGAAAGGTACTGTAGAATCGGGGTACGTACTAGAATTGTGAAATATGGAAACAAGACGGCCCCGTGGACACATCTATATGCAAATTGGGGGATTTCTCATTCTACTCTAACTGGAGGAAACTGGAGAAATGTTCTTGGTTTTATATGCAGCTAGGGTAATATAATGTATAGGGAGAACAAAATTTGGATTGGATATTTCAATTGCAGATGCGTTTTCTAATATCTTCTCAGAAAATTATAGATTCTATTCGCCATGAAATATACAATCTTGGATTTATATTCAAAAATATATGGAAATTTTTATTGGCCCAACTGAAGGTTTATTGCTATAAAGCTGAAATCGCCGTTGGCGATGGGCTAGGATGTCTATTCCAAAAAGGTATAGTAGAAATTTAAAATCTTCTAGTAGCGCGTCTGTGTGTGTTGCACAAGTCAGTAACGGCTGCCAACAATCTTGATGGCATCAAACAACCTGCCGGATTGGTGCCGCATAAAACTTCCAATATGGATAGTGTTCCCGACTAAAATACTTCATTTATAAAATGGTATGACAAAGAAAAAGGAATGACAAAAGGAACTACGGAGAGATGAAATTTACGATATAGAAAGAAGAAAAAGAGAAATTGGCTAGAGAGAAACAAACTAAGGGGTATGAATGAAGGAAGTGTAAGCTGGTATAAAATAATACAATACAGAGCTCGAGATGACATTACCTTCTCCAACTCTTATATGTACAGACCATTAAACGGAGCTTCTAAACGACATTATTGGAAGGTCAGGCCCATGTGTAGGTAGAGGCGTTCACCTAGTACAGGGGTCGGCAATCTTTTGAGTCGGAAGAGTCAAAATTCACAATTTACAAAATTTCAAATTTTCTAAAGAGCCACACAATTTTTTGGCAACAATATATAGTACTCACATTAATAATATTTACGTATGGAACTTTATAAAGAGCCGCAGCTTCACATCCAAAGAGCCGCATGTGGCTCGCTAGCCGCAGTTCAACACCTGTATGTCATGGTGTCGATTGATTTGTGTAAATTTGTTTTTTCAAAGATATATACAATGTCATGGTAATCATGGTGAGTGAATGGTAATACTTTTTTGTAGTATAAATAAACCATATGTATCTACATACTTATTACTAACCCATGGGGGTTAGAGGGTTGTTGGCCCTTTGTAGCATAATTACTTTACATGTATACTAGTGTATTACCTGGCCAAGGTGTGTAAAGGTTTGTTACTGTTTGTCTACACATTGTGTCTACACAAGTAGTACCAGACCATTGTGAGTAGAGGTTTGTGAGCACTTATACTGCAACACATATAGAAATCGGTTTATATTTGAATTAAGGATATTTATTGAGATAAAAAGATTGAGTAAATTTTTATTCAAAGATTTAATTGCCTTAAATTTGGTAATGAAGTACAATAACGCATCACACACAACAACAACACACACACCCGTATGCCAAATATATAACGCCCTGTTAACTTTAACAAAGGTATTAATAAATTGTTTGTGTCAGTGCTCGGCAAGGTGTCGCCACGAGTATGAAACTTGAAATAAATTAGTTTTATTTTTACACACACCCCACCAAATGTGTTACTCTGTTTTCCACGATTGGTTTCCTTTATTAAATTGCACTTTTTCTTTTAGTTTCGATCCTTTTACAAACAAATTCTCTGGCAATTTTAGGGTGACAATTTAAATTAAAAAATGTTTTTCGAAAATAATTCTATTTTCCCTCGATAGATAGCACTTTCCAAAATGTTAATTAGTGAAAATTAAAAAGTGGACTTGTGTAACGTAAAAAAGAAGTTTTTTAAAAGTTGAAAGAACAAAACCATTATATTTTTTATTTATCACGACTTTCTATAGATAAAATTATCAGATGTTTGTGTTTGTTTTCGCTTGTCTTAAATAGGTTTCTTTTACTCCCACACAATCTGTAAGACTAATTTTCAATAATTAAATATGTAGAGTATCCTGGAGCCTAAAAGACTATGAGTCTCTACATGCCTTGAGACAAAATTTATTCATTTTCAGTGACATTTCAATGAACATTTTCTTTCATCATAATATAGATAAATGATAAATATGAAATCGTTAAAATCCCCACACATATATACAGTAGTCATCCATGATAATACCCTATAAGATATCTTTTTATGTCAGACCAAATCAAAAGGAGTCTTCCAACTGAAATAGTCTTATGATGAAAGACCATTTCCAGGAGAGACCGGGTTAATTAATGTTTTAGAGGGGGTCGGTGAAGGGTGTTCTGAACCATTGTTTTTTGACCGCTACGACCCTGGATCGAATCGCATTGGTCACTTTTTTATAATAGAAGGAAAATGCTCTAATCGCCCCCGATTCTTGCAAAAGTCCAACCCTACCAGCGAGTTCAAGTAACCAAACGGGGCTCTGGCACATTTGTAAGTGCAAATGTCGAACTGCTTTTCACATGTATAGACATATAGTGCACTTACAGTAAAAGCAGCCGCTAATTACCCACCATGTTTATCATGGCCTGTACCACGTGTACTAGGGATAATTAAAAAAATCTTTTATAGATATGGTCTCTTAAGGGAGACTTCTCAGCTGGATTTTCCTATTCTCGTCCATCATCGGTATAAATGATTGGTTTCTCTTCCACTGGACTGAACCACTTGGATGTCCTGGGATATACACTATATATAGATCATATCCTGTACAAAATATCAAATACTATAAATATTAATTGACGAAAATTAATAATTGGAAAATATTTGATATCGCCAGATGTCTTGTTTTTTTTTTTGTTTTTTTTAGGAGACAGGGGCATTTTTTTTCACACTTGGTTATCTCGTGTGTCTTCAATAAAGACCACTGTGCAACAAACAACTTTCAGAGAGTATTGTCTGAATACATATATACATGCTAAAAGGTACAACTTCGATAATTTTTACCATCGGTGTATTTAGTAGTTTTCCCTTTGTTCATTCTGGTTATTTTCTTGTTGCAATAGAATGACTAAGAAGCAGGAACATTTAAAGTGTTTCCATACATACATATTCCACATAAGACCTATATTTTACGTTTAACTTGTTTACAACGACTGTTTCGGGCGACAGATCATAAATCGTTCTCACTTTGTCTGAGGGAGCCACGTGCAGCTGAGTTCCTCGTAGATCGTCAACAATTGAAACTATGTTCCTTTGGACACGCACTAAATACCTTGAAAAAGAATGGCGGATTCTCTTTCGAATGAAATCGTATATAAAAAGATATAAATTTCATATAATTAATATGCCTAATATATGGTTAAATATATATATAATTATTCGGAAAATAGAGCAATCTATATTTAAATCATTAAATAATAAGAAGGCATATATTGGATTGAATAAAATATTTATATGTCAATATTTCGGTTGGCTGAACGCCAACTTTTTAAAAGGCATTACATGTAAATTTACATGGAAATGTTATGCCTTGATAAAGGTTCGCGTTCAGCCAACCGAAATATAAGCAACTAAATCTTTTATTCAATCCAATATATGACTTTTTATTATCTAATATATAATTATATTATAAGAGACACCAAAGCTAAAAGCGACGAGTTCTATTTTTAAAGAAGCTGGTCGCTTTAGATTTTGTCTTTTTTAACATTGATATCCGACCATTCCTCTTATTGATTCACAAGTGTATATCATAATTTTATCTCCATCTTGCTCTTATCTCGACTTCTATCTGTTCACGTAACTTTTCTACTACAAATGTGTCTCTTCGTTTTTTGTGTGTGGACATTCCCAAGCTTTCCACTCTGCTTCAACCAAGACTGCCTGTACGCTGTGAGAACAGTTAAAGGTCCTCCAAGGTGCAGAGAGGTACTGGAAAACTCTCCACGCCCTGACTGTCCCTCTCGGTTACTACAGGTTTGACCCTCGGTTATCACAGCTATAGCGAGAGTTGACAGGATAAGCCGACAGGATGACCACAACGAAGAGGGAAGAAGCTTTTCCAGATAGAAGCGAGAAAGAGCAAAGATGGAGGAACTAACCCGCCATTCCAACGAAACGATCAAGCAATCTTTTCCCCAACAAGAGATTATATTTCAGGACAAGCTGTCAACCTCCCAACGATACAGCCGAAAATCCCGTAAAATAAGCTGGTGAGAAGTTCCCCCACCTTCGGCCTTACAACGCAACCACCTTCCAGGCGACATGCCGCTGTCACCAAACAGAAGCTACAAACTTCTACAAGCCCTACATGGAGCGTCTTCCACGTCAGCAGGACGACAACGAAAGATCAAGTATCCTGACTGAACAACCATCGAAACTGTGAGTTTTTAAAAAAACCTATGCAACTTTCTCCTAATGCTCACAACTTGATTTTCCATAAATTTAATGTTTATTTTCACTGTAATCATTTTAAATCAAATTTTACCTTTTTTATCATTTCAATTCAAATTTTAAATCTTTTACATCCTCATTTATAAATTTTTACTTTATTTTAAGCAACTTATAAATTTTAATTCTTTACTTTCAATTTTACATAAGAAAAAAAAATCATTATTTTTTTTAATTACTCGAATCATAATTCTAAACTTATTTGTGTGTTTTTCTTAATATCTTATTTTTATACCAAAACACCAATTTCTTAATCAAATACTCAAAACTTTGCAAAAATCATTGTTATGTTCATTATTTTATGTAAACGCCCTGTTCAAATTATGAGTCACTATCACGCCATTGCCCTTTCACAAGGATAATTTTCGCACTACAATAATCAACGATTTAAAAAATATATATTCAAATTTTAATAAACATAGTTGAAACGCATTTTTTTTTAATTGCGAAAATTGAAAGATACAATATTTTCAAAATCACAACTAGAAAAGTAACTGTCCTTCCCCAAAACAAGTTAAAAATCCAACATAGTTTCACTCCCTCGTCCTTTCCTTTTACATGCATAATTATTAATCATCCGCACATCTCTCTCAACAAACTTCAACACACTCCCCCATCACTTTCTCCAATTGGCCACCATCTATTAGCGCGCGACTTAGCAACAAACAATCTCGAGCCACACAAGCACCATATCGTCGCCACTAAACGTGCCACATCCACTAACAGCCAAATATATTTCGATGTGTTTTGTACAACCACCACCCATGACTATTAAATTTGTTATTCGTGGTGAAACAAGTTAGATGATGTACCATAAACAACGACTTCACGTGACACATTTCCATTCAATTCACTTCACTCGTGTCACACAACGCAACACAACAATTTTTCTCACTTAACAGGCCAAAGACGCCTTCCCGCTTGAGCTGCAGGAGTTCTTACTCCAATTGCAGATCTTTTGCGAGGCATAACAAATGGGATGATTCAATTTGAAAATATGTCCTAAAAAAACAGAAATAGCACAATTAATACCAAAAATATTTTTGTATATATATTAAAAAAAAAAAGATTTTAAGGAAAACAGTGCAGACCCAATAGTAGAAATTTTTAAGTTTGTAAATATCAAAACTACATTGTTCACTAACCATAACTTGGTAACTAAAACAAATTTCTCTCTCAACATTTCAGCAGAAAAAAAATAAGGCTGAAAAAACTAATGGCAAAACATGTCAAACAGGTCAATCTTTAGAATGCTCAACTATTTTTTTCCCTAGCCTAATATCTGCGTAGACAAAAAGAAAGCAGCATAATAGAACTACGACAAACAAAATATACAGAAATGGCAAGCGAATAGAATAAATGACAACAACAGACTAAATTTTAAACTATCAATGAAACATATGATTTTTTAAAAAGAATAACAAAACAATGGCCATTACAACAATTAAAAAAAAAACATAAGCCCATTGTTTATATACAGTAATAAAAGTTTGTAAATATTGTCAAATCTGCATTGTTTTTTTTTTTTAATTTATTTATTGTTACAAAAGCACGAAGTCCAAAGGACTATTGTGCTGTGCTAGTATTATTTATATATATATGATTAATTATTTACACGATGGATTAGTATTGTTTTGTAAATTATTGTACAAATAGTTCTAAACTTAACAAAGTTCTCATAAGATAGAGTATATACACAAAGAGAATTTGGTAATGTTTCAAAGTATCTACATACAATTTGATTAGTCAGAGGGCAAGATAAAAGAAGATGCTCTGGTGATTCAACATCTAAGCGGCATTCACATGTTGGATCATTGATAGCATTCAGTTTGAATAGGAAACTTAAGAAGGGTCCTTTGCCAGTTAAGAATAATGTAGTGAATTTATCAGAGGAAATGAAATTTGGGACAGCAATTGGAAAGAATTTCTTGAACAGTTCATTAGATTGAGAAAGATAAAACTTAAATTTTAGATCCAGATATAGTTTGTTTAATTCTTTTTGAAGGGGTTTTTTGAGTGTTCGATCTGTGAGAGAATTTGTCATATTATACTTTGTTTGTAATAATTCAAGATAATCGGACAGTAAAGGGGTTTTCGCTAGTATATGTGTGATGTAAGAAGATGAAGTCCTATAAGCATGAATGCATCTAATAAGAATTTGATATTGTATAGAATTCAACTTGGATATTTTTGCTGCAGTGATAAAAGGAAACCAAATATTTGATGCATAGCTTATTGTAGAGCGTATCATAGCTTTATATAAGATCAATCTACGTCGAGTATCAATGCCCCAAGTACGTGCACATAATGAAAATAATATATTCTTAAGTTTCGTAGCTTTCATAATTATATTGTCAACATGTGTTCCAAAATTAATCTTATTCCTTTGTCTATGATTTTTAAAAATAACTCCCAAAATTTTAACAGTTTCTGATGGTTGAATTATTTTTCCATTGTAAAATGTAGTGCCCTATCAACATGTCAGAAAAAAAATAATACTAAAAAAAAAAAAAAAGCCAAAATAGCCATGTTAATATTTTAGGCTGATAAAAACCAAAGGGTATATGGATTATGGGCAAACACATGTTTTGGCTGTTAAATGAGACAGTAATTCATATTAAATTTTCACTACTGTATTTTTTGCATATTGACTATTGTTTGTTTAATTTTAAAGAATTATATATCATATTGACTGTAAAAAAAAAACAAAGGCCAGAACAAAAATTAATAAAAAATAAGAAAGCCATTGTTTACATACAGTAACGCTAATTTTGTAAAGTTTTTTTTTATTGCATTGTGTGAACGTACCTTAGCAATATAAATTTTAGACAAACACATGTTTTGGCTGTTAAATGAGACAGTAATTCATATTAAATTTTCACTACTGCATTTTTCGCATATTGACTATTGTTTGTTTAATTTTAAGAATTATATATATCATATTGACTGTAAAAAAAAAACACAAAGGCCAGAACAAAAATTAATAAAAAATAAGAAAGCTAATTTTGTAAAGTTTTTTTTTTAATTGTGTGAAATTTCGCATTGTTTGAACTTACCTTAACTTTGTAATACACTGCGTGACATTGAAAATGGAACACCAAGAAATAGTGGCCAGAAAGTGATGAAACTCGGCAGACAGAGAGAGACAGGGACGAACAATAAGTGATCTTTATTTCAAAATAATAGTCATAATGCAGAGCGAGAACGGCGTCGGCTTAGTAGCAAGTAGGACCACCGCGGACGGCGATGCACGCAGCAACACGTCTAGGTAGAGAGTCAATCAGAGTACGGATGGCGTCCTGAGGGATGGCTCTCCATTCCCTCTCAACCATTTGCCACAGTTCGTCTTCTGAACGCGGCTGTGGCAAGGCATGCAAACGGCGTCCAATGATGTCCCAGACGTGCTCGATTGGTGAGAGATCAGGAGAGTACGGTGGCCAGGGAAGCATCTGTACATCTTGCAGAGCTTGTTGGCTAATGCGAGCAGTGTGCGGTCGGGCGTTATCCTGCTGATAAAGGGCATTGGGTACCCCCTGAAGGTAGGGGAGTGTCACCGGTCGCAGCACATCATCAACGTATCGTTGGGCCGTCATAGTGCCCTGAATACGAAGTAAAGTTGACCTGGAATCATACGCGATTGCGCCCCAAGCCATGATTCCACGTTGTCGCACGGTGGGGCGTTCCACAATTGCTGCCGGATTGGACCTTTCTCCACGTCGACGCCACACGCGTACACGGCGACTATCACTGGACAAGCAGAAACGCGACTCATCTGAGAACACGACCCTGTGCCATTCCGTCATCCACGTCGATCTAGCCCGGCACCATTCCAAACGTTGGCGCCTATTCGGTGGGGTCAATGGCAGTCTTCTTAGCCGACGGCATGAGTGCAAGCCATTAGCAACCAATCGACGGGAAATGGTTCTGGTCGAGATGGAATGATCTAGGGTGTCTTGCACATGTTGCAGGATGGCGGTACAAGTGGCTTGTGGGGCCGCCACTGCTTGTCGAAGGATACGCCGATCCACACGTGCTGACGTCACTCTGGTTGCACCGACATTCCTATAAATTGCCACATTTCCTTGTTCCAACCATCTTCTCCACAGTCGGTTCACCGTGGACGCATCAAGGTGTGTATCATCTGCGATTTGACGTATGAACCAACCTGCCCTTTTCAGTCCGATCACCATGCCCCTTGTAAAAGCGTCTGTCTGCTTGAACTGCCTCCGTTTACGATGACCTGGCATTCTCTGTTATTACAGGTGTCTTTTGACACAAGAACAAAATTTCTACAATGATTTTCCTTGAAGAAATAACGACACGAATACTGTCCTTTCTGCAAGTTCCTTCCCTTATATCTTACTCCATGTGCGCACGAGAGCTGCGCATTTTACATCATTTGCATAACTCGGTTAGGCGCGTCTACCCTGAAATTTGCATAATTTTCTGGCCACTATTTCTTGGTGTTCCATTTTCAATATCACGCAGTGTATAAATTTCTTTCTCAATACTTTTGTAAAAAAAAAGTGACACTCGTATAAAAATATATTTTTAAAAAAGTACCCAAGCAACTTGAAAAGAAATGCAGAACGCTCATTGGTCGCTTAATTGGCCTCGTGTTGTTACTTTCCCTCGTATTTACTCCGCGTAAGCCTCGTATTTACTCAGCGTAAAAAAAAAAGTTCTTCAAATGAAAAAAAAAATAGCCAAAAATACTAAGCAAAATGTAGCCGAAAATTTTCCTTAGGTTTATAAAAAGCGACATGCAAAATTTGGTACCAATTGGTTCAGTAGTTTTTGAGTTTATCGCGAAACAGACAGACAGAAATTGACTTTTATATATATAGAGATAATATTATTTAAGTATTACAAAACATGTATTTGTTGTTAAAATGCACTTTAATTCTTCATTATTATTACTTTTATATATTGTATTATTGATTTTGTCCATTTAAACCTTATTCAACCACAATGATATTTCTATATTTTTATTCATATTTTATTTGTTTTTATACCTTTATCTTTATCTATCGGGAATCCACAGCAATCGTTCACAACAGTCTATTTCTCTAACCGCTTCAGTATACTTTTCACTACTATCTATTTCAGCCATTGCTTCACATCAACGTAGAAAAACGACAGAAACTGCTTGACAATTTTTTTTTATTTCGTAATTTCAACAAACTCTTTGAACACAGTTCCACAGATTTAAAAATCCCAACTTCTGGCTTTAACACGTTTCAAAAGTTTATTTCAATCATCCACAGAGCACAATCACCAACGCATGCACAAAGGGTTCACAACTCTCAATTTTTTCTTTAGCTCTAGCGGACCACAGTCAACCTTTGATTTTAAGTCAAGACAGATCACATACTGTCGATACAACAATTCTACTTATCGCATGGCTCTATTTCACCCCTTTCACAATCATATTAATGAACAACTTTTTTTTCAACATTTTTTTAAAACACAATAACCCTACAATTGTGACAAAGTACTTTAACTCTTATACAGGATCGCAAGTGAAACATTGCCTAGGAAGACGCTCAAGTCTATATCCTCGCTTTACACCAGGATCTAAGTATTTGGTTCCATGTGTAATACTTACAATTGCATATTCTTTAACCCCTAACCTTTTTCAACGCCCGCCAATAATCACTTAGAATATCAAATTTTTTATCATCGTTATTTTTTTTTATCAAACAAAGGTTTTATCTAAATTTCTCCTTCATAATGAATATCATAACTTTTAAATTAAAGGAGGTTTTATTTTTCATAATTTTTAGATATATCCCAACAAAATATCTTGTTATAGCCCTTTTTAACCCCACAGCGTAAATTAATTAAAATACATTTTAATTACTTGCCTGTGTTAAAGAGGCTTTACCCGTTTAAACCCGGATAAACCCTTTCATTCCCGAAACCCATCTATGGTAATTTAAACCAAATACCCTATATTGTATAATACTTATAACAAGATTGTCATGTTGTATATAGAAACACATCTATAAATAATTATACGCATGAATGACATGTGTCATTGCATCACCATATGTAATGTACTTTGTACAAACTGAGGATGAATAAAGTGATATAAATGGACTTAGAGTTAGGCAGACGTATAAAAATATTTAAATTGTGTATATATTTATTTATTGGGTTTTGACTAAGACTTAAGTAAACAGATTCTGTCGAGAGATATGTAAATTTTGATTGTTTAATTTTTGGATGAAATTTGTTTTGTTAAATTGCTTTTATGTAAACATTTTTAAAGAAGGTAAATAGACTTCTTTTATTTAATAAGAAGTTCTGATATTTTTTATTTCGTTTAAAATAAATGTGTTTATACTATTTTTTTCTAATAAATTTTTCAATAAGCAAAATAACAATGGCGACGAGGATTTCGTTCGAACCATATATAATAAGAGAAAAACCTTTTGAAAATTATATTCAACGATTCAAACAGTACATCTTTGTGAATGAAATCGAAGGTAAGAAGATTGTTCCCTTTTTTTATTATGTCTGTTGGAGCAAATACTTAAAGAATTGACGGCACCTAGAGATGTTTTTGCATTAGAATTCGAAGAAATTGTGAGTGTTTTAATTGTTGATTTTACACCGAAGCTTAATATCATTTTTGAAAGATATGAATTCAGCCCATTGGTTCAGGAACATGGCGAAAATATAGAATATTATGTCCTTAAATAAAAAAAAAAAAACAGGCTAATAGGTGTAACTCTGGCTTAAATTTTGAAGAACAACTAAGGGATAAGTTCGTTTCAGGAGTTTCTAGTCAAGTTATTTTGAAAATATTACTGCAAGAGACTGAGCTTACTTTTACTATGGCAGTAAATATGGCTTCCACAATAGAAGCGGTAGAATGTAATGTGGTGTAAATGAAGTCTTATGCTGAAACTAAAAAAAAAAAAACAAAATACATTCTAAGTGCAAACATTGTGAAAAGATTAATCATCATTCAGACAAATGTTTTATAAAAATTATTTCTGCTATTCTTGTAAACAATTGGGACATATATCGACTTATGTCATTCAAAGTCTAAGAATAGATATTTTCAACCAAGAAAGAGAGGTAAATCTAGTGAAGCGTCTGCCCCCGGAGAATCATTTTCAAGAAAGGATGGTAATAGATTAAGAGCTGAGCTAAGCAAGCGATCGAGTTATAAATCCAACAATCCCAAAGAGGAATTTGGCAAGTCGTTGCCATCAAGGTCAAAGGGTGTAGAATATCGCAGACGCCCCAGGCCCTTTGCACCCGCTCAAGTCCATTCTCCAGCATACCTTACCCCTCAGCAAAGATATATAAGACCTCTGCCCTAGCCGAAAATATAGTCACTTCATCATCAGCGTCAGCCCTCGTCGGTTGTACCCAGTTCCACCTCATCAACCATGTAGAACAGTAAGAACTCTTCTATCTCCTTCTTGCTCTTGGCTCGACTACTATCTGTTTACGGAACCTTCCTACTACAACTGTGTCTCTTCGTTTTTTGTGTGTGGACATTCCCAAGCTTTCCACTCTGCCTCTACCACGACTACCTGTACTCTGTGAGAACTATTAAAGGTCCTCCAAGGTGCAGAGAGGTACTGGAAAATTCCCCACGCCCCTGACTGTCCCTCTCGGTTACTACACGTTTGACCCTCGGTTATCACAGCTATAGCGAGAGTCGACAGGATACCTCATCACATGTATATGGGAATATAGACGTTGAATATTGAGGTATAATAAACATGAGTTGTTACCAGGGGCAGTAGAGTTGTAAGTACTTGAAGTAAACTTTAGAGTTTAATTTATGTAAATAATTCACTTCAATTTTCTTCTATTTATTAATTCATTTATTTTTATATATAAATATTAGGATTATATTTATTTTAAGAACTCAAAGCTGTTGAAGGTCGACAGCACGAAACTCGTTCGAAACTCGAAACTTATGATCAATAGAGAAAAATTTATCTGGCCAATTCTGGAATAATTAAAAATATACGATTAGTTGATATTAATTCCGACAGATGCGCAAGCTATTAGCAAATTTCAGTTCAACGATCAGGGGATGCCTTTTTTTCTTAATTTATGCACCTGATTCCAGTACAATTTCACTTTTAATATAAACCAATAAAGCGTCATCTAGGCATAGCAAATGAAAACATTTAGACACGAAAGTTTTTTTCGCACATATATAAGACTTATATTTTCCACATGTATAACTGTTGTTAATAATTATAATTTGAAAGGAGCGTATTTACCGGGTTCGTGTCCAAGGAACAACCTTAGGAACGCCAAACTGGGAATAAAGAATATCCATCGATAGAACAATTATCTAAATGTTTTTACACCACGAAAATTCATAAAGTCGTTCTACTTTGAATGCTATTGTATGATATTTAGCGTATAGAGCAGAGTGCATATGTATTATAAGAATTTACAGTACTGAAATCAAGATAAAATTACCAAATGCCCTATGTGCGCATTTTTCTATTCTAATTAAAATATAATATTGTGTGTGTGATTGTAACGATCTATTATTTTAAATTTCATTAGAATTTTTTTTAGTATGTATTGAAAGCATCAATGATAGGTTTTTATTTTTGATTCATTTATGGAATTACCTCCTAGAATTCGATATAGAGTTAATGTCTTCTGGTAAACCTACTGTATTTGGGTTGAGAGAGAGAGAGAATAAACGACTTGAATATATAACTTTTGAAGTTAAAATTTGTCACTTTACTGTGGAATTTCCCAGCCACACTTCTATTCATGTAGAATATTCCTTACAATATCCCAGACACCTCATTTCTCTACTCAATAACCCACCAAGCCAACAACAGAGTAGATTCCACCAAACAAGTCAGCGGTTCAGTGGGGGAGGGAGCCTGTGGAATTAACCAACTTCTAATAATCGATACCCCCCACCAGTGGGTGCCCAAGTTGAAAATTGATTCTTTAATTAATGCGAAATAAATTAGCTTAAAATATTATGTCCCTTTCTAGATAATATATATACTAGCAAATATATAACTTACTGAACGCCCTAGAGCTTTGATTATATACCACGTTCTATCATGGTAATATATATTTCTATATACATTTGATTTTCATATATATCATAAATATAGTGTAAAAGCCCCAAAATGTAGATGAATTTCAACGCGCCAGCTTTGTGTGGCCATTATGTAATACAAAACAAGATAATAAAGTTTGATTGAGAATCCGCCGCGCCCAAGACTGAACAAAGATCGTCCGAATACAGAAGTCGCTAATTTGTTTTGCCAAAACATTTCTAAGCTTGGAGGAACACATAGGAAAAATTAGGAAAGGTGGAAGACCAAGAATAACGTAGACTGGAATCAGCTACCTGCTGCCAAAGTTCAAGGATGGGATTTCAAGTCTTATAAGCATCTTTCGGATTGAACAAGGCATGTGATGATAAGAATGATGGGAAGCAGTTTTGAGTGCTTTCAGAAACACATAAATATTGTACCAAAGCCGACTTCATAGTGAAATTGCTGGCTCGGCAACCCTGGAGCTGACGTCACTGCCTGTGGAGGTAACCCTTGCAAGGCCGCGTAGCCACGAGACTTATTCCTTTTTCTTCTCTCATTGTTTACTATTTAATCTTCAGATATTTACTTCTTTATCTTTAGATAGAATAATAAAAACTATCTTTTTGTTTGTTGAGTTGGTCAACCGACTGGCTAATTATTTTCAACACTACATCTGGTGGAGACGCTAGGTACATTCCCTTCTAGTATTTTAACCTGGACGGCAAGTTGAAAAGAAGCCGACGTTTACAAAGTTTGCCACCACTCTTGGTCGAAATGGTGAACGAAGAAGAAAAGCCGCATGTGCAGCCGGCAGCTTTCACATATCTGCAACAACCAAGAAACCCCCCGAATTTATCCGGAAAAGGTTCTGAACTCGCCCATCTCTGGTTGAAAGATTACAGCCGCGTTGCTGCCTACAATGGATGGGACGAATCAATGTGCTTGGCCAATGTAGTCTTCTTTCTGGAAGGAGCAGCGAGATGCTGGTTCGACAACGTGGAGGAAAGCATCACGACATGGAATACGTTTAAAGAAGAATTCACCAGAACGTTCGGTGATAAAGAAGACTACGCCAGAAGGATTGAATCGTCCCTCAAGGTAAGAGCGCAAAAGCCAGACGAGTCGGTCGAACTCTACATCCAGGACGTGCTGAACCTCCGTCGACAACTGAACCCGAACATGTCGGAGGAGGACAGGGTGGGCCACCTCATGAAAGGAGTGGCTGAAAACATTTACCGGGCCCTTCTTGCAATTGAAGTGACAACGACCGGGGAATTCACTCAACACTGCCGGCGTATTGAAAAGCTAAATAAAAATAGAATCAGCAGTGTTAGATTTGAGAGAATCCCCACCGTTTCGGCGATTAATGAAAATAAGTACCACCCTTTAAAGGAAATGATCAGAGAGATCATCAGGGAGGAGCTTCAATCTGCTCCGAATTAACTAGATAATCTTCCTCCTCCGCAGGGATTAGAAGATAGAGTTTGGCAGAGAGTCGAACAAAATCTAGCACCCATTGACAAAGCACCAGTGTTCCACTCCAGAAGGGCGGTCAAGAATTTCCGAAGTGGACAACAAAATGCAGGGGAAGCGGTGAGAAGGAAACGGACGAATTCCGCACCAGAGAAAACATTCCCATATGCTTTTATTGCAATAGACCGGGGACATGTCGCAAAGCATTGTTGGGATCGACGCCGCGACCGTGATGAGAACGAACCAAGTAGGACCCAAAACCGATTTTATTATGGCCGTAGAAGACCCGGATCCATCTATATGGCCGACTTTATGACGCCGCATATGGAACAATCTGATCGAACAACTCTCCTCGACGCAATTTACCAAGAAGTTCTTCTCCCTATCCTGGACGCGGGAGACCGATGACAGACGTCGCTACTCTAGATCGCCAGACCGGACTCCTAGCCGATCTCCTCATAGAGACGTGCAGGAAAACTAGGAAGCACGGCCTGTAAGGTAGGTAAGGTCGGACATTGTTTAAAGCGTCCACAGACGCGAGCCGACCTAGACGATAACTACATGTGGGTGAGTATCAATGGCCGTCATGTCGAAGCTCTCATTGACACAGGGGCGTCATATTCGGTCGTTTCCAGCAATTTTAGAAAGACGACGAAAGCTATAATGTTTGAGAGCCCGAACATAACTTTAAGGGTCGCAAACAATCGTTTTGTTGCTCCGCTAGAAAAATGTCGCCTAAGAGTAGAAATAAATGGCCTTCAGCGGATCTTCGAATTTCTCGTTCTTCCAAATTGCAGCCACGACGCCATCTTGGGATGGGATTTTCTCGAGTCTTCAAAAGCAGTTATTGACTGTGGTCATTCTGAAATTTCGTTTTCAGAGACGTTAAATGAGGACCAATCCGCGGCACAACTTCACTTAGCATCGGACGACATCATTCCTCCAAAGTGTACCAAGAGGGTATTGACCCGGACGCCTAGCGTAACTGGGATTAAAAATTGCGCAGTTGAAGGTGTGAGGCAACTTTTCTTGGAGGAAGAATTATTTGTACCATCGTCCTACCTTACCATATGGCATGGCCAAGCGTATCTATGGGTGACCAATTTTAGCAAGTATCCGAAAACAATCCCTTCGGGCATGTACCTAGCTCATTTATTCAGAGTCAGCCGCAAGAAGTTTGCCCAATCATGGAAAATCATTCGAATAATGAGTCCAAAAGTGCCAATTCACCCATCAGGATAACCAATTTCGAGTGTCGCGAAGAATTTTTTTTTAAAGCCTGCATTTTTCCTGAGCTCCCTCTGCTTCACAAGACCAAACTTCTGGAGCTTCTTGAAAATTTTTCGGAAGTGTTCGGACCGAATTCGATAAAACTACTTCTAGGATAATTACTAAGCACAGGATAAATACGGGCGACGCCAAACCATCAAAAAAGATGCCGTATCGGGTCTCACCTTCTGAAAGGAAGGTAATTCAAGAAGTTGACAGAATGATGGAAATGGGAGTCGTTCAGCCCTCTGAGAGTCCTTGGGCCTCACCGGTCGTTCTAGTAAGAAGAAAGACGGGTCTGTTCGCTTTTGTGTGGACTACAGAGGTTTGAATAAGATGACGAAAAAATACGTCTATCCATTGCCGCGGGTTGATCACGCTCTTGATTGCTTGAAGGGGGCGAATATCTACTCCACAATTGATCTCAAAGCGGGCTACTGGCAAATTGGCATTGATGAAGCTGATCGGGAAAAGACTGCCTTTATTACACCGGACGGTCTTTTTGAGTTTAAGGTCATGCCTTTTGGGCTGTGTAACGCGCCCGCAACTTTCGAAAGGATGATGGATAATCTCCTGAAGGCCTGCGATGGACGATATGTTTGTGTTACTCGGACGACGTCGTTATATTTGCGGATAATTTTCCAAATCATTTGAGACGACTAGAGGTGGTCCTGAATTGTTTCAAGAGAGCTGGGCTGAAGCTCAATCCCGGAAAGTGTTCTTTTGGAGCCAGCAACATCAAGATCCTTGGACACCAAGTGAATAAGGATGGAATCCGACCGGATGATGATAAGATTAAGGCGGTCATTCAATTCCCGATCCCTAAGAACTTACAGCAGCTAAGAAGCTTCCTTGGCTTGTCATCTTATTATAGGCGGTTTATTAAGAACTACGCAGATATTGCGCGGCCCCTCAATTCGCTACTATCTAAAGGAACAAAGTTTCAATGGAACACAGACCAAGAGAGAGCATTTCAAAAACTGAAGAATGCCTTGACGTCAAAACCAGTATTGGGACATTTCGATGATGACGCTCCGACTGAACTACACACAGATGCCAGCGGATATGGAATAGGTGCCGTGCTTGCACAAAAGCAAGGGAACGGTGAAAAGGTCATCGCCTATGCTTCGCGTACCCTTTTAAAATCCGAGAAAAACTATTCTACCACGGAAAGGGAATGTCTCGCCATAGTATGGGCAATTGGAAAATTGAGGCCCTATTTGTTTGGACGCCCCTTCAAAGTTATAACTGACCATCATTCTCTGTGCTGGTTGACCAATCTTAAAGATCCGGCAGGTAGATTGGCGAGGTGGGCGTTGAGACTTCAGGAGTACGACGTTTCCATTGTCTACAAGACAGGGCGAATGCACAAGGACGCCGACTGTCTGTCAAGAAATCCCATTGAAAATACGGAAAAGGTTTTCAATGACGACATCCCCACATTATTCCTTTTGAGCGACATCAATAAAGAACAAGAGAAAGACCCTTACATTACAGGAATAATCAGGGAGATATCTCAGCCGTCACCCGCCAAGAAAGACAACAAGTTCGAGGTTGTCAATGGGATCCTCTATAGAAAGAATTATGACCCGACTGGCCTACCTTTACTGTTAGTGATCCCAAGACACCTTCGAATGGAGATCTTGGGGGACTTGCACGACGCACCTACTGCTGGACATCTGGGTTTTGCAAAACCTACGACAGAATTAGGAGAAGGTTCTTTTGGCCAGGAATGTACAGAAGCGTGAGAAAGTATGTTGGCCATTGTCAGGACTGCCAGCGTCGCAAGAGTGTGCCACAACTTCCTCCTGGCTATCTGAGACCCATACCACCACCGGACCGACCATTCCAAAAAGTCGGTATAGATTTGCTGGGACGCTTCCCCATATCGCAAGGGAAGAAGAAGTGGATAGTTGTTTGCACCGACTATCTAACTAAATACGCCGTTACCCAAAGTCTAGGTTCGGGGGGAGCCCAAGGAATTGCAAAATTTCTTTTGGAGGAAGTTATTTTGAAGCATGGGGCTCCTCGAGAAATAGTGATGGATCGGGGTCGAAACTTCCAGTCGAGACTCATTCAGGAGCTAACCAAAAACTGTCACATCAAAAAGAAGACAACGACGGCGTATCATCCCCAGACTAACGGCCTGACAGAAAGATTGAACAGGACAATTGCCGACATGTTATCAATGTACATGGACCTCGATCAGAAAAACTGGGATGAGATGCTACCATTCATCACATTTGCCTACAATACAGCGAGGCTAGAATCAACTGGCTTCACGCCATTCTTTCTGGTCCATGGGAGGGAAGCGGAGACGACCCTCGACACTATCTTTCCCTACAGTAGCGCGTCCGAGGGGGAAGAATTTATTCGATTGGTGGCGAGCAGAGCTGAAGAGGCGCGACAAATAGCCCGACATCACATCTTCAAGGCTCAAAAAACCAACAAATTGAATTACGACGCTCGGCATAAAGGAAAAGTCTACCAACCAGGAGATCTAGTGTGGATTTTTACACCTATCCGACGAGTGGGACTGTCTGAGAAACTTCTAAAAAGGTACTTTGGTCCCTATCATTAAAAAGATATCGGATGTGACATACGAAGTGGAAGCATTCGGCAAGAGTGACAAAAGACAAAAAGGGCGTGACACCGTCCATATATTCAGGATGAAGCCGTACTATGACCATCAAGACAGGAAGATTCGTCAAGTGTGGATAACTCTACGTCTGGAGTAGAGGAGGAACTAAGATAAAGCTGTGGAACAGCTTCTCATGGGAAAGGGAGTAGTGTACCAAAGCCGACTTCATAGTGAAATTGCTGGCTCGGCAACCCTGGAGCTGACGTCACTGCCTGTGGAGGTAACCCTTGCAAAGCCGCGTAACCACGAGACTTATTCCTTTTTCTTCTCTCGTTGTTTACTATTTAATCTTTAGATATTTCCTTCTTTCTCTTTAGATAGAATAATAAAAACTATCTTTTTGTTTGTTGAGTTGGTCAACCGACTGGCTAATTATTTTCAACACATGTGAGGAACAAGGCATGTGATGATAAGAATGATGGGAAGCAGTTTTGAGTGTTTTCAGAAACACATAAATATTTTCACATTCCGTTCAATGATTGTTTTAAATCGTTTCATATAAATATTTTAAAAGGAAATGGCGCAGAACATATTCGAATGTTAAACATAATAACACCGTTCTACGTTACATTTTTTAGAAGGTTTTTTTCTCTTATAAAAATAATGTACACGTGCGTTCTATGAAAACCATCTGGTTTAATGTCCCACACTGCCCTGGTGTATTGATGAAGTAATCAATGTGTGTGATGATGGAACGGGCTGATAGAAATAGTTCTGAGGGAAATATTCCAACCATTTATTTAATGATGTAAAAGATTTTAAAGACTATTTCTACATCCTAAAAATGATTGCTTTAATCTGATTGATGTGGTTGGTGATCAAATAGATAAGTTATGTGAATAGGCTTAGTGTATTTGCATGCGCATATCTACCGAGGCAGGTGTTTGTTATTTTAAATTGTTTATACGCTCTCTGAGACTTGATTGATGACTTGTTTTTCTGCTAAGGCGCTTGTTGATAATGTGTGGCACAGGCAATTTTGGGATGGAAGATATAATTTCCCAACTCCACATGTAAAATATAGGTGAATATGATGTAATTACACTAAACAAACAATTTCAATAATGGAATCACTACGTGACATAGTTGAGATGAGATTTCGTTCTGAAAATTTTGATTTAAAAAATAAAGGGCATCTCTACCATCAAAAAAAATTTTTTTTTTTTTTTCAAATGCGCCAACTTTTCTAACCGTTACGGAAATCTAGAATACTCTGTTCGGTGACAAATCTATAACACCAGCTTTGAGAATGAATTTTTTTATTGTATTATCCCTAGTACATGTGGCATAGGGCATGATAATCATAGTTATAGAAGTTGACGACTGCTTTTACTGTAAGTGCACCACATGTCTACACACGTGAAAAACAGTTCGACTTTTACACTTACAAGTGTGCCAAAGCCCCTATTATGTACTTGCACTCACTGGTGGGGTTAGACCTTTGCAATAATCGGGGGCCATTTGAACATTTTTTTTTTTTCAAATCAGAAAAAAGTTCCCATTGCGGGATTCGATCTCGAGTCGTAACGGTCGAAAAGAAAAAGGGTTTAGGCCACTCCTCCACTGACCCTCTGAGGATGATATTATAAACAAAATATGAATTCTTTTGAAAACAACCAAATAAAAACAATAATTACCATCTTTTACTATTGTAAAACTAAACTAATTGCTTATATATATATATATTATATTATTACAAAAAAAAAAAGATAAGATTTCTGTTGTTTTGGATCATTTTGGTGATTATGCTATGGTGGTGCAGTCGTGGCATGAATCTTCTGAGAATAATAATAAAACAGTTTTGATATGAGGTTTCTTTAATTTGAGATGAGTAATATATATGAATAACATAATTTGATAAAAGTAATGCCTGGCTTAAGGCGTAAGAATATTTAAAACAAAATATTATTTACATAATTACAAAGTTTTGGGTCGGCCAATCGGGGAAG